>WWET01010830.1:4177-17824 GCA_011038615.1 Limnodynastes dumerilii
ACTAAACGTCGGGCGAAGGAGAGCGCCGGCGCCGCAATATAAGTGCATTTTTTTTTCCTGGCATGGTGATGTTTTTTTTTTTTAAAGGGGGAACACTGGGTGCTGGATACACATGATGGGGGTTGCTGGATACACATGATGGGGGGTACAGGATACACATGATGGGGGTTTCTGCATACACATGATGGTACTGCATACCAAGATATACACATGATGGCAGATACTGGGTGCTGAATACACATGATGGCGGGTGCTGGATACACATGATAGGGATATTGGGTGCTAAATACACATGATGGCAGATGCTGGGTGCTGGATAAACATGATGGGGATACTGGGTGCTGGAGAGACAGGATGGGATATATCTATACTATTGTATAGTGGTGACTATGATTTGCATTGTTTTATTGTGGTTACAATTGTGTTGTATGGTGACGCTTACTATAATCTAGGATGGTCACTGGTGTCAATTTCAAACTGTTAAACAGAAGGGCGCAAAATGAAAGTTCGCAGGGGGGCGCCGAACACCCTTGCACCGGCCCTGATTGGAGGCATCACATAGAGTCAGTGAGTTCCCTTTTCACACCTGTTTGTGTTATGAGCCATAAGAATACATGTTCACATTTTTATGCTGATGTGTACAGAGATTTTAAGAGTTACGGCATTTCAATGTAACTTTTAGACCGCATATACGCAATCTACTTATCGAAACGATACGCAGATTACGTACAATAACTACTACGCATGCACAGTAGCTATTGGTCATTGAATTACGTCCGTCTATGGAAGACGGACGTAGTTCTGGATCTACCCCATTGTTTAAAGAACACAGTTTTGCTCTTTGGAGAACACAGGGATAAGAATTTGTCCCTTAGTGACATTAAACTCACTGGGCGGGCCCTAACCCATGTTGCCATTGCTCCACTAGCTTACGGTTGGTTTATCCAAAGGGGTGGGTGGGGCTAGTGCAGTTTATATAGGGGCTTAGGGGAGGGGCTTGATTTCTCTGAAGCAAGACCTCTGATAGGAATAAGTGTTTATATTATATATTATACAGTTATTTCTACCAATGTTATTCTAAAACAGTTATTTACTTTCCTCTTCCTTTTCCATTCTTCCTCTCATCTGTCACCTCTATTCTTTCTTGCTACTTCAATCTGTCCTTTCTTTTCTCCTTCCTCTACTAGCTTCTTTTGTGCATTGCTTTTATTATTCCTCGCCCGTGTAGGAACATCTCGCGCCCGGCAAGCCCCTTTTAACCATCAGGGATACGGAGAAGTACGTAGATGAGGCGAAGAAGAAAGATGCAGCGCATTATTTTAATGTCTCTATTTTTAATAAATCTATTTTTTTATACACTTTGAGCGCTTATCTTATTACATTTGTGTGTTTTTTTGAGAGGGGACTTCTCACCCCTATAAGTGAGCAGCCTCAGTGTATTTTGGGACCTTACTAGAGAAGGTAGCTATATTTGCAGCGCCCATATACTGTGTTTTATTGAAGAAGAAAGATGCAGCGCAGCCATGTTTAGGTTACTAGTTAACAGGCCATCACAATGGAAGGTGAGGTCATCAGGCACGTTGTTCCCCTAGTGAAGGAATGTCATATCCACTATACTACATTGCAGGAGGAGGGGGTCACCCCTTGTGAAGGGGTAAATTTTAATACAGAGATGCGTTCAGGGAACAAGCAAACTTCTAATATTAAAAGGAATGTTCTCCCAAGATTGGCAGTGTATATCTGTTCTTTTCTTGGTATTAGGCTCCCTCTAGTGGCATTCTTGAGGAATTACCTCAGACTAATTAAAATGAGACAGCAGCTGTGAGTGTGACTCACAAGAGTCCCGAAGCAGAGCTAGAGGAGAGGGGTAAGCCAGATCCAGTCTTTCTGGCCAGGTCAGGATCCACAACACTGCTCTGTTTGTGTCACCTGTCAGCCTAGAGAGCCAGCAAGTAGAGAAGATGGCAACGACATCGGACCCCCGGAAAAATCCAAGATGGCGCCCATCCGTGATTCCCAGGCCCAGGATCCTCCTAGAGGGCGTAGGGTAGGGATATATGTCCAGGAAACAGACTCACCAGGCAGGGAGCAAGGCAGCAGGCTGGGGCAACGGCAGCGGCAATCCAGCCGCAAGCCCCTCCGCAACCGCAGTGCTGGCGATGTCGGCTGGTCCACTGCTGAGCAGGCCTCCTATTTTCCGATGCTCTAATTCCAAGAGAGCTGGCGGCTGTCTGAAGGGGGGAAAGTCCAGCAACGCACCTGACCCAGAGGACTCCTGACGGGGAGAACAGGGGACTGGCGCTAGGGGACCAGCGGGCTCACAACGGAGCAGCCTCCTCTGGAGAGCTCTGGACCCCCGCAAAGGTGACCAGCGGTCAGTACAGTCCAGGCTCAATGTACTGCAGGCAGGGTAAACAGCTTTAACAAAAAAACAAAACAAAAAAACAGTGCTTAAAAAGCCAATTAGTTAGGGGCCGATGAGGAGCTCTCAGCACCTGCGACCGCTCAGTACGGCGTCAAACCACGTCCCCTTTAAGTTCTTATTTTATGAAGATTCTTAAGTGTGAATCAGGTCCAGGGTTATTATTAGCTTATCACTTACTAATGAGGTGAATGTTTAGATATATTGGCTAGCCCACGGATTTGGTTTTATCCCCCATAGGCGTTGTTCCCAAAAAAGCCCCAGGGAAATATCGCCTTATTCAACATATGTCCTTTCCCATTCCTGATTCTGCCTCACACGTAAAGTACCAGTCCTTTGAAGAGGCTTTGCAGCTAGTGCAAAGCTTTGGCAAAGGTGCCTTATTAGCCAAAATTGATATAGAGTCAGCCTTTAGACTTTTTTCCCTGCATCCCGATTAATTCAAATACATGGGTTTTAAATTTCAAGGGGAGTATTATGTTGATCAATGCCTACCCTATTTTGAGGCCTTCAGTTGTTTTTTGCACTGGGCAATTGTCATGAATACCGGCCACGATTTCCTGGTGGTCGGCTATCCCCACGTTTCATTGTGTAATGAAGTTCTTTTTTCGATCAAGTCCCTTTCCTTTGCTTTAGGCGTTCCCATTGCACACGAAAAGACAGAGGGTCCTACCACTAGATTAACCTACCTTGGTACAGAGATCGACACCCACGCAGGCCTGTGTAGGTTACCCCAAGAAAAAATTAATCATCTCCATTCCCACATTCAAAGAGCCGCCAGTTCTAAGTGGGTAACATTGCGCCAGGTCCAATCCCTCACGGGTTCCCTCAGGTTCGCTTGCAGGGTGATCCCAGTAGGAAAGATTTTTTGTAGGCAGTTAGAAAGGGTGGTAGCAGACATGACAAAACCGCACGAATGGGTCCGGTTAACCAATGACCATAAAGCGGATCTTGGTATATGGGACCTATTCTTGCGCGGTTTCAATGGTGTACGCATTTGCCTGGCCCCCCCAGTTTCAAACCTAGAGTTGCACCTTTTGACTGACGCTGCCGGGAGCGCCGGTTTTGGGGCCTACTTTCAGGAACGATGGTGCATAAGCACGTGGCCGGGTGACTGGCACACAAATTGTTCTCTTGGAATTATTTCTGATAGAGGTGGCTGTTGAGTTATGGGCAGAGTTATTCAAAGACAAGACTATTGTGTTTGTTTGTGACAACTTAGTAGTGGTGCAAGCGTTAAACCGACAAAGCGCATCATCAGCCTGTTACGCTGGCCGCAGCAGTTCTTACCTCTGCTGTGGCTTCCTGTACTCGCGCCGGGGATTCCCCTGCCCGACGGCCTCCCTAGTTACCGCATCCTGGTTACCACACGTGGGCGCCGCTTCTGCTCTAAGCGCGCGTCCCACGTGTATGCCGGCTTTTGTGCGTTCCCCGTCGCCAGGGGGACGCATCATCATACAGGGGGCTTGGTCTTCGCTCTGGCCAATTGGGGCTCACTTCCTGCTTTATTAACACCCTCCTTTGTGCAGTCTGGCGCCGGTTATAGTCTCTGCACGTCAGGCCTGTGACCTGCTATCTCTCTTGTGTGCCTAGTGCTTTTGCTTCTTGCTAGCCTAGTGATCTGACCGTTGCTTGCCCACTCACCTTGTTCAATCCTTGCCTCTGTTTACCTAGTGTGTATCTTGCCCTGATTCTCCCTCCTTAGTGTGTTCACCTATCTCCCATACCTAAACCTTACCTGAAGTGCTAGTCTATGTTACCCTTTCGGGGGTCACGCTGTTTGCCTGTGAGTGCACGAGCCCTAGTCCGTCTTGTCCAGTCCTGTGAACTATTTTCCGTCCGCCGTGACTGGTTCCGTGTTGATCGTAGTCCGTCTCAGTCTGGTCCCTTCCGGTCTGACTCTATTCCCGCTTTCCTTACTGCTCCCTTCTCTTCGGTTTGGTGTTCACTCCGGGTTTCCCTTTCTCTTCCTCGAGTCAGGTTCAACGGGGCACGTCCAGACTATTGGGGTGCAGCCAAATCCATCCCGACCACCAGGGGCTCTGGTGAAGTCCACCCGATAGTAAAGTCTCCGTGCCCCGGCAGTCTACTCGGTCACTACCTCCCTTTCTTCTGTGGCCGCCTTGGTTCTCTCCGAGGTAAACCCGGGGCGTCACTCCAGTTCGCCTTCTTCTCCGTGACCACTCCGGATCTCTGCCAGGTAAACCCGGAGTGTCGTAACACAGCCCCGGTGATTTGTCTCTTAAGGCATACGGTGTTACGATGCTTACAATATAATATTACCTTCAGAGCTGAACACCTGCCAGGGGTCGACCACGGCGTTGCTGATGCGCTTTCACGATTTGATTGGGAACAGTTTAGGCGACTTGCTCCCAATGCAAGTCCTAATGGCACTCCCTGTCCCCCTTGCGCATGGCAGATAGTCAATGCGGTTTAGAAGATCTTGCCCTGCGCTCGCTAGCACCATCAACTCTGCGCCAATATCGGAAACATTGGGATTCCTGGAACAAGTTTCAATTTAATAAAGGGAGTCCCAACATGCCCCTGACGCAAATTTTCTGTGATTTCATGTGGGGTGAGTTTTCCTCAGGTAAGTCGCGGGCTGTCATGGGGTCCACTATCGCAGCAGTATACTTTTTTAGTAAAATATCTGGCCAACATGATGTTACCAAACAATTTGTGGTGTCCAAAGCATTGCAAGGCTGGGTTAGGGTACAGCCTCATCCGCCGGATCATAGGCGGCCCATAACGTTAAGCATATTAGCTAGTTTAATAGATTTCTTACCGCGTATTACCACTGATCATTATGAAGCATCTTTGTTCAAGGTTGCCTTCGCTTTCGCTGGTGCCTTCCACGTGAGTGAGTTAGTGGCATGTTCAAAATTTTCTTATAGTTCCGGTCTTCTTGCTAGCAATGTAATTTTCTTTAAGGACGCAGTGCATTGCAAGATACACAAGGGAAAGACTGACCAAATCGGCAGGGGTCGGTGGGTAGTTTTAAAAAGGCAGCCAAATTCTGGTGTGTGCCCGGTAGTTTTAGGGCTGGAATTTCAAAAATTCAGACCGCCTGCAGCATTGGTCTGGCTTTCCCATACCTCTGGTATACCTTTGACTGTTTATCAATTTAAAATGGCATTTAAAAATGTTTGCAAGCTGCAGGTTTTTCGCCTCTGGAGTACGGCACCCATTCCTTCCAGATTGGTGCGGCTTCCTCTGCTTCGGGCGCTTCCGCCGACTACATCAGGCAGTTGGGAATTCATCAGTCTTCAGGAGATACATACGCCTGATTCCAGAGGATGCCTGTTAGCATTTTGTACTTAGTTAGCATGCTCCTTTGTCGCTCCCCCCCTCCCTGCTGCGCGATGGATAGGTTCCCCGGGCTAGCCGGGGAACTGCTCGCTGCACTTAAGCGCAGGGGCGTCAAGGGATTTTTCTCAATTTCCGATCGGGTCAGCAAGTAACCCCCTTAGTTGAGTATAGAAAAGAACCCGTGGTGATCTTGAATTTTTTCACCTTCACACATTGCACAGCATCCTGGTGTTCCTTAGCTACGCATAGTCGTTAGTTGCTATTTGCCCTTCATGGACATGCACATTACTGTATAATTGCTAATTATTGTTACCCTCTCCCCAATTTTTTTTTTTTTTGCAGCTTCCACGTCACCCAAGAAGATAGCTTGGGTTATCGGCCATTCTTATGTATTTTGGGCTAAATTGTTTTGTGCATCTGATAGATTAAGGGTGGTCAATGGCTTCACAGTCAAATGGTTGGGATGGAGAGGTATGCAATGGCCCTCTTTTCTTGATTTTGTAGCGCGTCAGATTTTGCTGTTTGGTGAACCTCAGGTCCTTATCATACATCTGAGTGGCAACGACATTGGCCGCATTCCGGGGTTTACGCTAATGACATCGATTAGGTTTGATTTAAGTTTGGCTTTTGCTTGGTGGCCCAACATCAAATGGGTATGGTCTGAAATTATTCCGCGTCGCGTTAGAAAATACTCTACCAATGGTTTAGCAATGGATGGCTTTAGAAGGAAATTAAATCGTTTTATTAAAGTTTTTGTTGAACAGAAAGGTGGTTTGGTTTTAGCGCACCCAGTTTTTAAGTACGACCAGTTACACCTTTATCTCCCGGATGGGGTTCATCTGACTGAAGGGGGCCTAGTTTTGTTTGTTGAAGACATTTTTGGTTGTTTGAGGGGTTTGAGTTAGGCGATGGTGGCGTCACCGGTTTTAGGTTTCGGTGTTGTCGTTGAGCAGGTACATTGTTATTTAGTTAATTAATTAATTAAGTTGTTTGATTGTTAAGCGAATTTCTCTACCTTTAGCACAGGTGTTAGTTGAGCCGAGACGGTTCACCAGGAGCCGGTAAGGTATTCTGTATCTCAGTCGTATATAAGGATCGACTTCGAGCCGAGACTCATTCTCTCATTCCGTTCCCGTGTGACATTCATGCCGTATGAGGCGAAAGGAGAATGCAAAGGAGAGCGCTTAAGTAGATGATGAATTGTGGTTGGATTTGCAATGTATTTTATTGATGTATCTGATTTTGTTGATTATTAATTATTTATCATTAAATTGATACAATGTATCTGCTTCATTGGGCCCCCATCGTTGACAGGTAGTTAGATTTAATTTACTCAACATTAATAAAATTCAACTAGTTAGACCCAATATAAGTGTCGTGTCTTTTATTGTTATCAAGAGGTGTGGTACCAATGGCAACGTGGGGCTTAGACCATGTGAGGTTTATTATTTCTCAAACCATTGTTGCAGTGTGCATTTATTTATGAATTCCAAAATAAACATTTACAAACAACTTGTCTAATGTCATCTTTTTTCCCCCAACTAAAAAGAATAGAAAAAATTATGAAAATAAATGTTAAATATGTTTGAAGAGCAGAACAGTGGAAGCAAGTTGCTATATAAATTTAGGTGTGACTCCAGGGCTCAGATTTACTAAGCTGCGGGAAAGGAAAAGTGGAGATGTTGCCCATAGCAACCAATCAGATTCTAGCTGACATTCTCTAGTATGTAATAGGAAAGTGATTGCTAGAATCTGATTGGTTTTCTTTCCTGCAGCTTGGTAAATCTAGCCCCAGAAGTCCAGTTCTCTTTCTGCTGACTCCTCACCAGCTGTTTGTTATGGTGGATACAACATTTTAATAGTGGCCGCTACTGACACAGCAAGAAATGAGAGCCTTAAAGTGCTTCTTTCATCTAAAACTGGGGACACACTGATGACCAATGACTTAAGTCCTGATGAACATGCCAAGTCATGCATACACACTGACACGATTTACAAGTAAGATCTGTGATTTTTAACTGCCATATTCCTCTGCTTAAAATAAATTTGAATATGCAAAAAAGGCAGAAGCTAGATGCAGAATCATTGAACAGGCAATCGGGACCAGGGCCATCAAGAGGAACTCTGGACCCTGGTACAGCAACTTCTTGGGGCCCTACAATTGTGCTGCCGCCTCGCCATATCAGTGGATGTGGCTGTGCTTCCTTGGATGCATGCCTAGCAGGTTTAAAACACTATGGGGTATATTTACAAAGGTCGATTTTAGAAGGCGATTTGAAATCGATCTATCTCGCAGCGATTTTACTGTGATTTTATAGCAAAAATCGTGGTATTTACTAACCGTCGATTTTTTGCCACGATTTAAAATCCCTGTCGAGTTTCATTGATTTTGCAAGGGCTAAATTTCCATGGAAAAATTGCTATTGCTTTGTTTAAAAAAAAAAAAAAAAAACAGAAGCGCATCATGTCTGGAATGCTTAGCACGGCTGCGCTGATAGAACTACAAGGCTCAGCATTGCTGAGCCTTGTAGTTATATCAGGGTCAGCATGTTAAGCCTTCTAAGCATGCTGCGCTGTCTAAATATATATTATTATATATATTATTATTTATTAAATTTTTTTTTTCAATAAAAGGCACACCAATATAATGTGGTTAATCTTGCAGCATTGACAAAACTTGGATATAGACGAAATTTAAAAGGCAAAGATGAACGGCACTCGATGTCTTAAAAATGAGGCAGAATCTGAACTTAAAATTTAAGGAACAAAGGTTTTTTTTTGTTTTTTAGTTTTTTTTTATGAATTGAGCCCATGCGGTTCTGCTGTATATGCAACTTGGCTTTTTTTCCACATAAGCAGAGCTGATTATACAGGGCTGGTACGGGAGCCCTGTATGACCAAACCTGTTTCTGTGAATGGCAGTGATTGTCACTGTCATTTATGGAGACTGATTTGGTCATACAGGGCTCCTGTAGCAGCCCTGTTTAACCAGCTCTGCTTATGTGGACACGTGACTACCGGGAGAGAAACAGAGAGCGCAGCGGAGGAAGGTAGCAGAGGAACAAGGTAAGAAAGAATAAGAGGGGCAGAAATATGGAGGCTGGATAATAAGGGGAAGCAATATATAGGCTGGATAATAAACAGGGTCACCAATATGGAGGCTGGATAATAAGAGGCAGCAATATATAGGCTGGATAATAAACAGGGGCAGCAATATGGAGGCTGGATAATAAAGCAGCAGCAATATGGAGGCTATACAATGAACAGGGGCAGAAATATGGAGGCTGGGCTAGAAACAGGCAGACAATATGTTGGCTGGACATAGAAACGGGCAAATATATGGAAGCTGGACATAGAAATAGGGGCAGAAATATGGAGGCTGGACAAGTAATAAGGGGCATACAATATGGAGGCTGGATATATAATAAGAGGCAAACAATATGGAGACTGGACTTATAAACAGGGGCATACATATGGATCTGGGTATAAAATAAGGGGCAGACACCTCTGGGAGGTGGAAGACACACCCACTTACCCAGTCACACCCACTGGGTGGTACAAGACACCCCCACCTCCACCATGCCATTAATATTTTGTCCCTTTTTCCAATTCTTAAACCTTAGTATGTAGCTCCAATGGGGGCAGGGACTGATGTGAATGTCATGTAATGTTCTCTGTAAAGCACTACAGACAATTTGTGGCACTATATAAATGTTATTAATAATAATGGACCGTATTCAGACTCCCGCACGCTTTCCGTGCGTGCGGGTGCCTGTAATTACGTGAGAGAGGGGAGTGCACACCCCCTGTCACTCCCCTCTCGCGTGCGGGCTTTATGGCAGCTTACGCTGCCATAAGCCTGCCTTAACTGCGGCGTGCAGATCAGTGCTCCGTACGACCGCTGATCCTCTACAGTGTGGCAGCCCCCTCCCACACTGTACACTTTACATGCTTCCCCACGCGGAAGGAAAGCACAGCCCATTTCCTTGGAAATGGGCTTGGACGGAACAAAGTTCCATCCGATTGTTGCTACGCTAGGGTTACTATAGTAACATGCGCCCTCCAGTTGTCAGGTGATTTACGCACCTTGCGTGCGTAAATCACCTGACGTTATTAAATCTGAATCTGGTCCAATAACATTAATAGATGTCCTATTCTCACCAGTCCTGTCATACTGTGCCTTTCTGGGAGATGCATCAAGGGCTCCCCTGTCAGTGGGTTTGACCTTCCACCACCAAGCCGTGTCCCTGGAAACATGATTCTCTGGTTAATACAGCAGGAAATTACAAAGACCTACTGGGATACTAAATTCAGAGTTTGTATCCAGAGAGTTTAAAGCTGGCCATACACTAGAGAGATTATTGAAAATTGAATGAATTCGGCGATAATCTTGTCGATTTTTTTGCTGCAGGGACAAATAATATCGGCACCATACATTACATTAGTTGCATACGATGATCGTTCAAAAGTTTAAAAAAACGCTGATTTTTGGTCTTGCTTTGTCGGGTTTAAAATATCAGTTTTGGCCATACACAGTACGATTTTATTTTATCGTCCGATTTTCTTTGTAAATTTACATAAAGGGCAGTTGTTACCATGTGGGTGTGAGTGACGTAGACGATAGGAAGTATAAATATAACTTCCTGTGCCAGCTAGCTTTTTGTTTGCTCTTTGTTCTTTGCTGGCAAGATGGATGCGAATACGAAAGGTCTTGGAATCTTTGCCCTTTCTATGGTTATTTTAACCAAGCAGAAGCAGAGAAAAACGGCAAATATTCGTCGCCGTCGTAAATGTTGGGCAAAGGAATGGCTGAAGAAAAGGGATTCATTTTCTCATAATTCAGTGCTACAGGAAATTTGAGAGAATAATCCTGATGATTTTCGAAATGATTTGAGAATGGATGATGAGGCTTTCCTATACTTGCTTGCTGTTGTTTCTCCATACATTCAAAGGCAGGACACCAAGATGAGGGCAGCCATCACACCAGAACAATTTATGAAGGTATGTAATGTATTCTGCTTTACCTATATCATACTACTATCTAAAGACATATGTTATATTTCATATTGACTAATGTTTTATTAAAGTAATGCTCTACATCTTTAAAGCATATATATTTACTTTTACTGAAAGACCTTTTATTAATGACACAAAAAACAATGGTATTTTTTCAGAACTGTTTATTGAACCACAACATAATTAACCAAACTATAGCAATATAAACAACTTAATTTTAAATATAATAACGCAATATACAATATTTTAACTTGCTCACAATTGTTCATAGTGGAAGGGCTCAATGGGTGGCCCAGATTGAAAACTAAAATCCGCAGTTGAGGTTCTTGGTGTTGATGTAACAGGTGGACCATACTGTTGGCACTGTGCATTAATTTGGTGTTGTGGTACATAGGATGGCCATAAGGTGATGGAGGGGGTGTATATTGAAAGAAAGGATTTGAAGCCAGAGGTGTCAGGTTTGCCAAATATGTTTCAGCATTTATTTGTGTTCTTTTTGACCTGTATAGTACCTTGTTTACCATCCTTTCAGCATCTTCAACATAGCGCTCTTCCAACTTCCGCATTTTGTTAGCGTACACCACGCCTATTGCGCCAAAGTGGTCCATTGGCCTATTAGATAAAAAAATTTCTGCTGACTTCAAAATTTTATTGCCAATGTTTTCCTGGGTGTCAGCAGCGGGCCAAACTCTTTTTCTACCCCTGATCCCAAGTAATTCCCTGTTATGAGGTCGTGGTGTTGCTGACACAGTATCGCTTGTTTCCTCCAGGACCTGAGAGGTTGAAGGTAGTTCCTTGCTGAAAATAGATGGCTAGAAAAAAAAAGGGAGAAAAAAAATTATGTTAATGATAAGTTTAATACAAGATTATTTATCATTTGCAATTTTCTCTTTGCAGTTACCCACCAACCCAGAAGGATGGATTGAAATTGCAGCGGAATTTGAGAGAAAATTGAATTTTCCTAATTGTGGAGGAGCAATAGATGGAAAACATGTGTGCATTATGCCCCCCTTCAATACTGGCTCCTTCTATTTCAATTAAAAGGGATTTTTTAGCATTGTTTTGATGGCCATAGCTGATGCCAACTATGAATTTTTATAGGTTGATGTTGTGAAAAATGGAAGGGTATCTGACGGGGGTGCCCTTGAGCAAACAACTTTCAATGATTACCTCAAACAGGAAAACTGCAATTACCAGGGTCAACACAAACAAAACAAGGCCTTAACTTTGTATTTGTTGCTGATGAAGCTTTTGCCCTACAGCCACACATTCTACGCCCCTTTCCACAAAGGTTTCTAAACACCGAAAGGCGCATTTATAATTACTGTCTTTCACGTGCAAGACGTATTGTGGAAAATGCATTTGATATTATGAGCAACAAGTTTATAATCTTCCACACTAATATTAATCTGCAACATTTTTGTAAGCTGTTTATGTAGCCTTTCGCTTTGTAGATTGCGTACATGCAGTCTTAAAGACCACGTGTCCGCAATCTACGTAGCAAAACACTACATAAACAGTGTACAAAAATTACTATTCATGCACCGTAACTACAATCGCTTATTTACGGACGTACGGGCACAGAAAATGGAGGTCTATATAAGAATCATTATACAGAACACTGTGTAGTAGCTTTTTAACGACCTTCTTTTAATCCAGTTGTATGCAAATTCTTACTTTCCTCTAATCCTATATAAAAGTCATCTAGCAGGATTCCAAATCATCCCCCTGACAAAATCACCTATGGTGAAAAGTGTAGGGGTTGGTTCCCGCTCACCATTTGACTATCACCACTTCAAACCGGGACAATTATAACTTTATACTTTTGTGGTATCATTTTTACTATTCTGTGAAGTCTTTATTAAATCAGTATTGCACTATGACACACCCCTTTGTTTTATATTATATATATATTTTTAATTACTGCAATTAAAACTTTTGTTTAAAATTTTGCACCAGCCAATGTCCGGAGATTCAAACTATAATGTTTAGTAAAGGTATGGTTAGAAATCCATCCTTCTGTTTTATATAGCACCTCTAGGAGGCTGACTCACTTTCCACCCAGAAAGCTCCAGTAGAATGGGCTTTAATACCCAAAAGTATCTGAACCTTTCTAATCTCATTTATTTTAATAATACAGGATCTAATCCATCTAGCTAATGATGCTTTTGAGGTTGTCTAGTCTGTCTAAATTGTGCCATTCTCTGACTATAACCGTTTAAATCCCTAACTAAATCTAACTTAAGATATTTCTTTTCTTTAAAAGCTTTAGGATTCGGGCATAAGGAAAGCAGAATAATTTCCTGATTGATATGAAAACCTAGAGTCTACCTCAGGGAGAATCAGGATTAATTTTAAGTCTCACCTCGTGCTACAAAATAATTGGTATATGGCTCATCAGCCCACAGATCGTGTAGCTCTGTGATCCAACATTTTAAATGCACTTCTTCAAGGGGTTTAAAGGGAGTGCCCGTAAGAACATCTAACACTAGATTCAGAACCCCAAAGGGAGATGGGTTGCTTAAGACTTACCTAATTCAAGGAGTAGCTTGAACAAGCATTTACATATGTCTATTATCTGCTAAATTGCTTTCTAGCATTATGCTTAACTAGTCAAAGGCCCGTCAAAATGATGGGAAAAAATATTTACCATTCATGTCTCTCCAGCCACTCAGTATTTTCCATCATGTATTTCCAACTTCCAGTATTCCCCATCATGTGTCTCCAGCTCCCAGTATCCCCAATCATGTCATTCCCGCCTCCCAGTGTTCTCCATCATGTATATCCAACTTCCAGTATTCCCCATCATATGTCTCCAGCCTCTCCAGTATTTCCCATCATGTGTCTCCAGCCTCTCCAGTATTTCTCATCATGTCACTTCCATGCAGTATACCTAATGT
>WWET01010831.1:5719-15816 GCA_011038615.1 Limnodynastes dumerilii
ATTGTCTGGGGTAGGAGTTGATACTGAATCGGAATACGAATATCTCAGCCTGTCGGACGACAATGCCATCCCTGTGGGGGTGGTTGTAAAGAGGCGGGGGTCATCCGATGAGGAAGGGAAGGTGAAGGTCAGAAAACAAGTAAAGAAGAAGTAAATGTTTGGCTCCTACCTTCTATCACCTTGTAAGAATGGCTCCTCAACCCATATCATTTGGCACCATTAATGTGGCATCTGTATTGTCTGAATGTGCACGTCATATGGTGCTCATTTTTTTCGACTCCCTTGAAGTTGATTTTTTTTTTTTGCAAGAGACTAGGGAGGGAAGATTGGCTGATCTCCACAAATGTAAGCAGAGTTGGAGGCGTGGGGTTGGCAGTCCTTTTTACTGGCATGATAACCGTTCAATGGGTGATGGAATTAGAGGTAGGTAGGTGTATGGTGATGGATGTCATCCTGAGGGGGCATAATTTGGGGCTTATCAATATTTTTGGTCCTCAATCCAAGTGGGACCAGAAATTGCTTTTCAGGAAAATAAAGCCCTTCCTTTTTATGGCCAAGGAGATAGTCTTTGGTGGTGACTTTAACACCATTATTAGGCCCAAAAACAGGGATGGCTATGACACCAATTTTTTTGTTAGTATGGTTAAAGAGGCGGGTCTGATAGATTTGCACATTCGCCATTTCCCGGACCTCACAGGTTTCACTTACTTTAGAGGTAGGTGTAGGTCTAGGATAGATAGGTGTTTTGTTAAGGAGAGCTCTACAACTCTGGCACCTGTGCTAAGGGTGTTGGAGTTCTCTGATCGCGTTTGTCTTTGCGCAGACTTTTGGGCTTCAGAAACCCCTCAGAAAGGTCGGGGTCTGTGGCACTTGAACTCTCAGCTTCTGGAGGAGGAAGAGGTAAGACAATCGTTCAGAGTCTTCTTTCAAACCCAGGAGACGCTTTTGGGTAGAAGTTCCCGTAGGTCAGAGTGGTCGGAAGTGTGCAAGGAAAGGACTCGGAAGCCGTGAGAAACTTGAGAAAGAGCTTTACTTACCAGTCTTTGAAAAGGAGGCTTGATTTCCTGATCTCGGAGCAGGGAGATGGTGGGGAGATCTCCCAGGTGAAGGCTTGGATGAGAGTGTGTCAGTATGACCATTATGCTTCTTTGATTCTGGAACGGGACTATGGTAAATACCACTCGCCTGACCCCTTCCAGAATTGTAAGAGATCAGTTGTGCAGAAAGAGGTGAGGGGGTTGAGGGACACACAGGGGGTCCTGCAGGAGTCCTGTGTGTCATGGTATCCTTTTACTCTAGCCTCCTTCCTGAGCAGCCACTTATTTGGGACAAGATGGAGCGGTTCCTGAGGGATACACTGGTATTGGTAGTCTACATGGAGCCCTTGACAGCTTGGACAGTGATATAACGGTGGATGAGGTCAGGGTGGCCATAGACTCATGTCTGTGAAGAAGGCCCCAGGTCCAGGTGGTCTGTCATCTGAATTTTATAAGATCTTTTCAGACATCCTGGCCCCTCGCCTCATGGAAGTGTATAATGAGAGCCTGGGTGAGGGCTTGCTCCCTCCTTCTATGAGGACGTCTGCTCTTATATTGCTGTCTAAGGGAAAGGACCCATCCAGAATTGAGAACTGGCGCGCCATCACTCTTCTAAATGTGGACCGTAAGATTTTGGTGAAAGTACTATATAACAGACTCCAGTCGGTTTCAGAGCTGTTGCTGTCTCCTTCCCAGCATTGCACCGTGAAGGGCCGAAGCACCTTTAGTGCTGTCCTTGGTGTCCAGGAGGTCATCAAGCGATGCCGTGCTGAGAAGCTTGGCACATACTTGCTGATGCTGGATCAGGCTAAGGCTTTTGATTGGGCAAATCACAAGTCCCTTTGGGCCCTGCTAAGGTGGTATGGTCTTCCAGAGCGGTTGGTAAATTGGCTTGAGGTGATATACAGTTCGGCCGAGAGCTTCCCTCTTGTAAATGGGGTAAGAAGTAGGATGAGGAATTTAGTAACTTATTGAAGAATCAGACTCTGGTGACTAAACAAACTATGAAATTTTTATTCATAAATGAAAGCAATATATAAATACATAAACCAACTTAAAGAAACTCTTCCGCCAAATCCTATGGTAGTTTTTAGGTGGGCAAATTTAAAACATTATTAGCACCCAGCTTTTTAGCTATAGATGGAAAGAAAGGTGAGCAGAGAGATGATGGAAAACTGATACAAAGTGTTTCTAAACAGAATACTATATTCTCTTTGGGAGGACAAAGACCAAAAGGCTTTCTTCATTGTGGGGTTTCACGCTGTATAACATGCCAATATATTCCGTCAAAAACTTCCTCGTTTCAATCCTTTAGCAATAAAAGGTTTTTTTTTAATTAAGAATTCTATAAACTGCTTGAATAATTATGTAATCTATTTAATGTCCTGTCGCTGTTATCCGAATGGTGGAAGGTGCCATCAGCAAGCGCCTGCCTCCACTGTTGGGACTCTTCACGTTCCCCGCTGTATCTTATCTCCGGGAGCCTGCTCTCTCTTCACCTTACCTCATGTCTGCTGCCCACCGTCTGCGTCCCGTCTTCCTCCAGCACCCGACCCTCCGGTCTCCTGCTTCCCCATTCTGGCGCACTCTGCTGTCACTCTCCCAGCCGACGGCTCCCCTAGCGACGGCATCATAGCAACCAGCCACGTGGGTGCCGCATCTCTCTCGGGTTGCACGTTCCACGTGGCTATTGTGTATTGGACGCTTCCCCAGTACTTTGGGAAGCGCCCCTTCAGCTGTAACCTATCACACACTTGCTGCCCTTATTTAAATCCCACCATGTCACTTCCTCTCTGCCGGTTATAGCTCTGACTTTGACAGTCTGTAACTTGCTACCTACCTTGTGTGCCTAGTGCTTTTGCCTAGTGAATTGATTGTTGTCTGACAATTTACCTTCCTCAGTTCTTGCATTGTATACCTCCTGTTGGCTTCCCCTGGTTCTCCCACCTTATTGTGCCCACCTACCCTTTTTCCCTAATCTTCCCTGGAGTGTTTGTTTGTGTTACCTCTTCGGAGGCTCCGCCGTATGTGTGAGTGTGTGCAAGCCCTGGTTCATCTTGTTCGGTTCCGTGACACACCTTTTGTCTGCCGTCCCTGGTTCAGTGTTTCTCGTAGTCTGTTTCAGGTCGGTCTCTTCCGACCTGGTCTGTATCCCACTCTCCTACTCCCTCTTTCTCTTACGGGTGTTCACCTCTGGTTTCCTTTCGTTCTTCCGCGAGTCAGATTCAACAGAGCATGACCTGTCACTGGGGTGCAGCCAATTCCATCCCCACCACCAGGGGCCCTGGTGAAAACCACCCGGTGGCAAAGTTCCCGTGCTCTGGTAGTCAACTCCACAACCCTTTCTCCTCTTTCTCTCGGCCACAATGGTTCTCCACCCAGGTAATTCCGAGTGCCGTAACACTAACCTTACCTCCTCTACCTCAATACCACTTACAGCAGCAGGGTATGTATGTTATTATTTTTTAATGATTTATATTGGTGATATTTATCATCATTTTTTAAATATATTATTTATATAATAAATTACCTTTTTTTTATCTATTCTCAATTTCGCCATTACGTTGTTTATTCTTTATTTGTGTTATTTGATATTGAGAGCGCGGCTATACTGTGTTTTATGTTCTGCTCCTCTACCTCACGATTATTCCGGAGTATCATAACAGTGACACTTTGAGAGAGGTGCTACTGAGCCCGGAGAAGCCGTTAAAGGTGCTGGTCTACGTGGATGATGTCACTCTCGTTCTGTCTGATGTAGCAGAGGCGAGGTATGTGGCAGGAGTGATTATAACTATATAACTATAACGTAACTATTCAGAAGCTTCATGTTCTGCGGTTAACCAGGAAAAGAGTGAAGTTCTCTGGTTGGGGGAGGAGGGTAGGCAGTTTGCCCTCCCGGACGCTTTCCCCCAGGCCAGTTCTGTGGTTAAAATCTTAGGAGTTAAATTTGGTCAGGGTGATTGTGCCCTCCTAAATTGGGGTGAAAGGCTGGAAGAAGCTTCTGCCAAGGTACAGTGTTGGAAGAGATGTCAGCTATCTCTTCGGGAAAGGGTAGACCTGATCAATACTTACCTGCTTCCAGACTCTTTATGGGCCAGGATTTATGCAGTTTTCTTCAGATACTCTGGGGAAATAGGCTGAATCTTGTCAAGAGATCTGTGACCTACAGACAGAGCAGGGAAGGAGGCCTGGGTATGGTGAACCCAGTGACCTTCTATTTGACCATGTCTCTTTCACTCCACCTGAAGAGCCTTCTTTTGGAGGCTCCTCCTCGGTGGGTAGAGGGCTTTCGTTCATGGGTGTACCACTTTCTTAAGGACTGGATGAGTGGTGGGTCAGTTAAAAGCTTCAGAGTCCAAAGAGGGTACCTTCCGGAGTATATGTCCCTGGGATTGAAGGTGACAAGGAGATGGCACCTGGAAGTGGAGGAAGTCAAAAGGTCCACTAGAAGGGCGTTGGAGAGGAGAGTTTTACTTCTCGGAGCACCTGTCACTGAGGGATTGCCCGAGTAAAGTCTGCTCAGAGGGTATAGCTGTTATCACTGATGAGAGGATACCCCTGAAGCCTAGAGATATTGCTTGGCTTTCATTTCACGGGAAACTCTATGTTAGGGGAACCTGAAGTACAGGAATGTCAGTGATTGCGGCTGCCCGTGTAAGGAGTGTCCAGGGGAGGAGGAGACGATGGACCATTTCTTGCTGCAGTGCCCCTTTAACATCAAGATTTATAGGGGAGTTTCTGGTGCTATGAGGCTCTGGGCCCTTTCGAGTCTCAGTTACTCTGAGTGGGTTTATGGAGCAAATAGGAGGTAGAGGCAGTTTGATTTGCTCACACTTTTTCTAGTTAGTGTAGTGGTTAAGTATTACACGTGGAATGCACGGTGCCAAGTGCCCATTCGTCAGAAAGTCCTCCCTGTCAAGGTGGTGGTGGATGATATTCTGCACAAGGTGGGGAAGATTCGGGATATGGAAATGCAGAGGATGGATGCTGTAAGGTGGGCCAGGCTCTGGCGTAACCTTAAACCCCCATAGTGGGTAGATGAAGTCTGATGCTTTTCTATCTATGGTCTTTGTCTGTCCTTTGTCACACCCATAGATTTTGTTTGATTTAGTGATATATTTTTTATGAAGTGGCTTACATACACCTAGGAAGGTCCTTTACTTCTTCTTTAGTTATATGTGTGTGTGTGCGCGTGTAGCTTGTTATGTATTCGGGTGTTATTTATTCTCTTTAATTGTATCATAGCTATTAATATTTTCCTCTGTGAGGATAAGCTGTTTTCCATGAAAATATTTATATGTTTGCCTTCTGTGAAGTGCTATTTTATTTCATATGAAGAAATATGACATCCTTGTTTGATTATGTTTTGTTTGTTGCAATATTTAATAAAATATTGAAATAATTACCAGGACTGAGGGGATATTACTATGGAGAGAGAAAGGGCCTGATCCAGACCTACGCTCGCAGGCAATCTAATGCTGGTCGTAAGCGTAAAGTCGCCATAAAAACGCACTGCGCATGTGCATAGTTACAACTTCCGGTCGTACCAGAGACCTTTTCGTAGCGGCGATTCGGGCGTCCATATTGTTTGCGTTTTTCCCGACGACGGGGCGTGTTTATAGTACAAAGTTAGTACGGACGCTGGAGTTAAGGAATGTAGGCGGGGGGAGCCATTTAAATTGTACAGTATGGGCGTGCTTAGGCCGCTACGAACAGCGCGTCACTACAAAAATCTGTACGAACACATGGAAAAGTTAGGGTAGGGTTTGGCGGGCGTACTGAAAGGAAGGTAAGGGGAGTGTCGTGGGAGTGAAAGTTTTTACGCTGGAGCGGTAATACACTCCGCTCTCATGCCTAGGTCTGGATCAGGCCCAAAGGGTTTAAGTTTGTGTTAATCATGTAACAGAAAGGAAACTGGATAGAAAGTGGTTGTAAGTAGGGTGGGTGAGGGGTAAGAAGTAGGATGAGGAATTTGGTAACTTATTGAAGAATCAGACTCTGGTGACTAAACAAACTATGAAATTTTTATTCATAAATAAAAGCAATATAAAAATACATAAAACAACTTAAAGAAACTCTTCCGCCAAATCCTATGGTAGTTTTTAGGCGGGCAAATCTAAAACATTATTAGCACCCAGCTTTTTAGCTATAGATGGAAAGAAAGATGAGCAGAGAGATGATGGAAAACTGATACAAAGTGTTTCTAAACAGAATACTATATTCTCTTTGGGAGGACAAAGACCAAAAGGCTTTCTTCATTGTGGGGTTTCACGCTGTATAACATGCCAATATATTCCGTCAAAAACTTCCTCGTTTCAATCCTTTAGCAATAAAAGGTTTTTTTTTAATTAAGAATTCTATAAACTGCTTGAATAATTATGTAATCTATTTAATGTCCTGTCGCTGTGGCCTTCAGTATGTGGGTCATACAACCAGCATGCTGAAGGTACGTATTTTGGAACATAGAAGGCATATTTTATGTTAAAATATGTGCCATAACATGGCTAGGCACTGTGAGGAGCTCCATGGAGGGCAACCTTTCTCTTTTTCTGTTGTAGGGATTGAGTATAATCCCCTAACGGTGAGAGGGGAGACAGGTTCCTCAAACTTTGTAGAAGGGAAGCCATCTGGATACAGGCTCTTCAAACTCTGTATCTGGAGGGCTTGAATGAGAGTATATATTTTGATCTTGGGGATTAACTAATAATGTATTCTTTTAAGGTCCTTCTTTGTTTGATATTGTTTAATCTTATAGGACAAAACATGGGTTTCTAGTATATATGGGTATTCACTTTAATTAAAGAGTAATATGCACCTCTGTGGTGACTACACAGAGTTTTTGTAGTATTGGCTTATTGATATTTAGATATTCAGTGTGGGTACTATATTGCACAATTTTAGGTAATTTTGTAATTTCCAAAAATAAAAATAAAAATAGGTAAAATTGATGGAGTGTTTAGAGCTTGAAAATCAAGAAATTATTTAATAATGGATAACACTACATAAATTTATAATAATGTTTGTTCAGATATACAAATGGTGATATGTATGTGTTAAGATGGTGACACAATGGGCCTGATCCAGACCTAGGCATGAGAGCGGAGCGTCGCTCATCGTAAGCGAAAATTCGTGAAAAAAACGCACTACGCATGTGGATCAGCGTTAGATCGCCTGCGAGCGTAGGTCTGGATCAGGCCCATACTCATTTAGATTAAGTATATTATTCTGTTAAATGGTTAAGTTAATAAGATGTGAAATTATTAGTTTGGGGTATTTAGTAGTAATAATAAAAAAACTTTTTTGAATACACACGGGTGTGTTGTTATAAGATTCCCTTTATATCCCCTTCTTCTTTTTTTTTACTATTATGACCCTTCTGGATTGATATTCAAGCTGTTTTATATTGGTTACATATTTATGAACATTGGGGTAGATCCAGAACTACGTTTGCCGTACGTTTATTCGCGGAGCGTATTTTCGTGCGCGTAAATTCACTCCACTCCCCTCGGCACACCCCTTGCACGGACGTATTTTGTCAAGATACGCTTTCCAAACCCTACCTTAACTTTTTCCAACGTAACCGCAGTCATACACACACGTACGTATGGGCTGAACGAATTTATGCAGCTAAGCACGCCCATACTGTACACTTTAAATACAACCCCCCGCCTACTTCACGTATTTCACACGTAATTTGGACTAACGTAAAATCGACACGCCCACATGTAAGTATTTATGTGAAACATATGTGAATGGCCCATACGTTCACAATTACGCTACGTTAATGTGCGTATGTTCTATGGCGCGCATGCGCAGTGCGTACAAAACACAGATTTTACGTCTCAGTCTCACAAATTGCGGCAGACGCCGCACTTACATGTGTCCTGGTTCCTGGTCGGTACCTCTCTCCCGGCGCACGAGTCCTCGCGGCCGTCGGAGACTGTCACTGAAACAGTGACAGCCTCATTCCTACTTACCAATCCTGCTGCGGCGTCTTCCACGTGGACCCTGGCGCCAAACACCGCGGCGCATCGGTCCATGGGTGCCGCCATCTTACCTGGATCATGTATTGCCGCTCCACCAATGACTCCTGCTTGCCGCGGTCCTCCAGCCAATAGGCGCTTAGGGCGCCCTATTTAAACACTGTCAGTTCTGACATTCATTGCCAGAACAACTCGTCTTTTGGATGCATGGTCCTCCTGCTCTGCTGACTCCTGGCCTTGCTGACTCCTGCTCTGCCTTGCTGACTCCAGTCCTGGCCTTGCTGATTCCTGCTCTGTCTTGCTGACTCCATTTCTGGTCTTGCTGACCCCTGCTCTGCCTTGCTGACTCCAGTCCTGGTCTTGCTGACTCCAGTCCTGCATCGCTGACTCCAGTCCTGCATCGCTGACTCCAGTCCTGCACCGCTGACTCCAGTCTTGCACCATTTGACTCCAGTCCTTCATTGTGACTCCAGTCCTGCTCTGCTTACTCCAGACCTGCATTGTGACTCCAGTCCTGTTCCACTGACTCCAGTCCGGCCTTGTGTCTCCTGGTTCACAGACTTTCATACTCCTTTGCACGTCAGTGACAGACTTTCTATCTTGTCACCAGAGACTGCCTACACCTCACCTTGTCATATTTACTGTATGAACCAATCGTATATTAAACCAACCAGCTTCCATTTTACACCTGCTCCGCTGTCTCACTCCCTGAAACCCGGTACCGATCCCACTACTCCATTGAACGTGACACTCAGACACGCGTAAATTCGCTCCGACGCGTAGTTCTGGATCAGGCCCATTGTAACAAAATTATATTCTGTTTCTGTGCATTGTCAAAATGGCCAACTATTGCCACCTTGTGAACAATCTAGGTTATAACAGGGATAAATGAAAAAAAAAAATAATAATAATATATAAAGAATTAAGTAAATGTAACCATGTTCTAAAGAAAGAGTTTAAGAGCCGATTAATTAGAGATATAGGATTTATTGAAATTATAGTATATTTTTGAAATGATATGAATTGGTACTTAATGAATGTGTTATAAGACTATTCTGGTGACTTAACAAACCTCCCACTGTGAGATAGAACAGGTGCTGACTATATTAATTGAAAACTCTCAATATAAGTGGGGGGAGCCATGTAAGAACCATCCTTCTGAGGAAACTGAACGGCTAATTCAGAGAAATGCGTCAAGGTGTCCCAGGAGAACATAGGATACACGTGTGCAATTAGGAATCTTCCTCCTAGCCTGAGGGTACATCTCCGTCCTTGTTCATGCACTTCCTGCAGTCCGTCTGGCGCAGTATCTGCTCTTTGGTTTGTTAATAGTCCGGAGCTTCGGGTGTCCGGTCCGGCCCTGACGGCGGAGGGACGCTGCTTTCTAACCTACAAGCGGAACACCCTGATTGAGACGCTAGAGACTCTAGCAAGGTACATCTTGGTAAGAGTACGATTATTCAATCTATTATATGTAGTGCATACACCTTTAATTAGAACGTGCCTATGGGAGTAATGTGCTGAGGAGGTTTACCTGCATATGGGACTATACGGAGTCCACAATTTACAGAGTTGACCTGTGGGGTCTCCTGCCAGGAAACCCAGTCTATTCATAAGCAATTATTTCTCTCCCTATATAAGGTGCGCCTTTTCAGTATTGAATACCCAAATGTTTTTGTGAAGTTCAACATTGTTGTTTCCACAAGATCACATCAAAATCAGTAGTTGTCTAATACCGGACTGCAATTCAATATAGCGAACATATTTCTATTATTCCACGCTTATTTCCTTGGTGAATGTCCAGGAAGATATACTGTTTGAATCATCCATTTCAAGTTTTCATACTGACTTTCATTGCAAAACCGGTTTTATCTAGCAACAAGGTGTACACCATTTTTGGAGGAGTTCTAAATATTCTAAGGACTTTTTTTTGGGTAATTAGTGGTTCTCTTGCTGTTTACAAACTATTGGCCGGATCCAGAACTACGGCCTTCTTCCATAGACGGACGTAATTCAATAAACAATAGCTACTACGCATGCGTAGTAGCTATTGTACGTAATCTGTGTATCGTTTTGC
>WWET01010835.1:0-15777 GCA_011038615.1 Limnodynastes dumerilii
TTCCGCTTGTTATAAGCGGACTTGGCAACTATTCTAGCAATGCATGCAGGGGGCGGGGCTTAATGCCGTGTGTTATGCAAATTAAGCACCGCCCCCTGACAAATACTTACCCATTTTTAGTTAAAATAGGGATCGGAACAGGGCTTGATGGCGCAAATTGTGTCATCAAGTCCCTTCCTGTCCCTAGCAACACTAGTATACTAGTGTTGCTAGGCAGGGGGCAGCACTTTAGGCCGTGGCTTCCATGAAACCACGGGCCCCAAGTTGCTTGCAGGAGATTTGCAGGCTCTCCCGGGATACCGGGAGAACTGCCCGAATTTCGGGAGTCTTCCGGACATTCCGGGAGAGTCGGCAACCCTGACTCTTCTTCAAAAAGACAGTGAGGACAGTGAGCTGCCGGTGGGGCCCCTCTGAACCCGAGGCCCGTCACAAGTTCCCCCCCTAGTCCCCCCCTGTCGCCGGGCCTTGTTGGAGGATCTGCCACCCCTATGTGCCATCACACCTGCACAGGAACGATTCACAGGAGATCGATGCACAGGGAAAGCTTGCTTTTGTTGTTGTGCAGCCTGGTACAGTGCTCCAGGTATCAGCAGCAGGCTCCCCTCTTTGTCCTGGCCCAGGACTAATGTCCCAGCAGTCCCATCCTGATGGTGGCCCTGCCTCCACCTCTCTACATTGGATGTATGGGAGACGGAATGGGAGGTGTGGCTGTGCCAAAAGAGTCTAGGGGGTAAATTTACTAAGCTGCGGAATAGGAAAAATTGATATGTTGCCCATTTTAACCAATCAGGTTTTAGTTGTCATTCTCTAGTATATAATAGAAAAGTGAGAGCTAGAATCTCATTGGTTGCTACGGGCAACATCAACATCTCCACTTTTTCTATTCCACAGTCTAGTAACTCTGGTCCTAGGAATAGGATGTGGCTACACCCGAGGGTGTGTCAAGCACTCTGATAGTGCTAGGGACATCAGCATAACATTTGCCATTGTTAAAACCCTTTTGGCCATGACCAAGCCAATGTATCATTGTCAAAATAGCGATTGTCGTTACGGCAACTGCATCCAGGCAGCGTTGGAGCATATGGATCGGCTGTAGAGCGTCTGTCCTGCTACTGTCTGCTTACTTCTCCTTCCCCCCCTTCTAACATGTCCATGTGACAGCCAGGCACCATCCAATACCCCTCTGAGCCCTGTCATCACTCCCCCTCTGCTAGGCTCCTGGAGGAGAGAGAGTTTGAAATGGAGATAATGATCTCTGGAAGCAGAGCTTAAAGGCTGCTTAACTTCCTATTTAAAGAACAATATAACCTTCTATAAAGGATTTTTGCCTTAAGCTGGGAATTTGTAAGAGACCTAATATTCCAGGCATGCTAGAACACAGATATCAGCATTGTTCCTAATTTAACAGGGGGGAACAAATAGAAAACCCCAACCCTTTCTTATGAACATTACTGGCCCGTATTCAGAGTACCGGACGTATAACGTTTACCGGTTACACTCTCCGTAAGTCTCATTTTTGAATACTTACCACTTTATACTTTTTTTAATGAATAGGTGAGTAGGCCGGTCAGCATACTTCACCCATTCACTTTAGCACTTACCGGTATCCCTCCACTGCTGCCGCTATCGCCGGACCAGAAACAGGTGAGTAAACTATCTGTGTCTGGGAGGGAGGGTTAGGGTCAGGCTGCAGGGGAGGGAGGGTTAGGATCAGGCTGCAGGGGAGGGAGGGTTAGGATCAGGCTGCAGGGGAGGGAGGGTTAGGATCAGGCTGCAAGTAAGGGAGGGTTAGAGTAGTGAGAGTAAAGGGTTAGGGTTAGAATTAGGGAAAGGAGTGAGGGACTATTTTTACTTCCAATTTCGGCACACAGAGCTTTCGGTGCTCTGTGGATTGATTGCTATGAGCAAAAATGGCCGATTCGAAAATCGCCCATTTCGACCGGAGCCTCACACCCAACATATATACGTCCGGTGTTTAGCGATTTTTACTACTGCGCATGCGTAGTAATTTTTGTACGGAATCTACGTATCTTTTTCCTTTCGTAAATTGCGTAAATGCGATCTGAAAGACCGCATTTACGCAATCTATGTAAGAGAAAGATACGTAGATTACGTAAAAAAATTACTACGCATGCGCAGTAGTAAAAATCGCTAAACACCGGACGTATATGTTACGGGTCCAGCACAAGTGTTCTTTGTCTTTTTGTGCAAGACGATATAAAGCTTGATACATAATTATCCAGATCTCATCCAATCCGACCTCCGAGTGTCCTGTTGTCCTGAGACTGGATAATAACACGGCCGACCGCTTGTTACATGCAATCCTGGTCACCTGGTCGGGTCAAATGATTTTTACACCTAATAAAAAAAAATAGAGATGGGGGCCAACAATCACCCGACCAATTTACTGCTGTGTCCAATTCTCCTCCTGGGACCTGATTCACAATTAAGAAGCTGCTGCTATTTCGGTGCTTATTTTTAAGAATGGTTAAATTGTGCATGCGTGGTACCCTTATTTATTAATTACAAGCGGGCTAAGTAAGAAGGGGCATGCCACTCCCCGTTAAGAAGCAATATAAGAAAAGTGGGTGGGGGGAGGCAATTAAATGGCGCAGACAGGGCGCGGTTTGATAAGTATGTGCATACTTTAGCAACTTAAGAAGAGACATATACGCACGGGAAGATAAGGCTGCCTATGGCCTTCCTAATTCGGTTAAGAACCATAAAAATGAGGGCGTGTCAAGGGCCTTGCAACTTAGGTGGGTAGAAATTGGGAATCTGTTCCTTCCTATCTCCTTCTTTACTGTGAATCAGGTCCCTGATTCTTGCGTCATGCAGCAGCGTCTATAAGGGCGATCTGGTGAAGATTGGAAGAGTGTGTACCAGGGGCGGATTGGCCATAGGACTTACAGGGAATTTTCCCGGTAGGCTGGTGGCCTCTGGAGGCCACTCAACAGCTCCTTTTTTATTTGAGAAAACCTAGGATGTTGACTGTCATGGGTGGTGGTTGCTAAAATGATGTACTTTTTTTTTAAAACTCATGCGAGTTGCCGCGATTTTTTCAAGGACAAATCGCGGTGCTTCTCAATAGAAAAGCACCGCAACTTACCCCTTGCAAACTCACAGCATCTCGTGTGAGTTTGAAAAAAATCGCCTAAAAATCGCAGCTTAATGAATTCGGTGAATTCACGCTGCAAATCGCTAGAAAATCGCGGCGATACGCTGTAAATTGAATTTCAGAGCAAAAATCGCCCTTTGTAAATATCCCCCCCCCATCCCGTTGTGTATGGTGAGTAGATCACTTGAGTAGATGCAGGTTGAAGGCCTGCTAATAAGTTGGACAGGTGTCTATCATGGATTGGGTGTTTTGTCTGCAACTTTCATCTGCTGTTGTGCAGATAGTCTGGTCTGGAGCTGGATCTGAAGGGGATTGGACAAGTGTAGACCCTGCTTAACAGTTCCTTCAATCCAGGACTGGCTGACCATAATCAGCACAGGCTCTGGTGATATTTTTCTGGATCCTCGTGTGTTGAAATCCTGTTTGGAAAAGCCACAGGACCAGATCCAAAAATCTGGACATCAAAATATATTTGAATTTAATAAATCTCTTTTAGTGCCTTTATTTCCAATGTCTTCAACACCACTATATGAACCTGAAAAGGAGGAGAAAATTGACATATGGTGATATCGATTTGTTGTTTGTAGAATGGAAATGAACAATTCATTGAATTACTTTCTTTCTCCAGGGCCACCAGTTTTTGCATCAAGGCAGAAAAGCACAGTTGTTCACCCCTATTAGTGCAGTGCTTCTCAATCTCTGTTAGGTCCAGGCACCCCTAGTGTCTCAATAGCTTTTTTCTAGTTTCCCCAAAGCCAAAAATCATACCAAACAATTCCATTTTCATATTGCTTAGGTGCAACAGACTCAATAACTGGGATGGGATTGGGGCTCCTTCCTCAATCACTCCACTGCACTCCTTTCTTCCAGTCACCCCTCCTCAGTCGCTCCAGGCCACTTACTCTGTCTCTTGAGCCAATGTGAGCTGGCTTTGGATTCGGGGCACTCTTGTGATTGCTCTGTGGCACGTCTGGGTGCCATTTACTTGGGGCCAGTGCATACATTTTAAGGTAAGGTCCTGGGTTCTTCCTTTTTCAAAAGGCCACACTCTCCCAGCCATATCTGAATCGATCCTCCCAGGAGTGAAGACTACACACCAAATGATAAGTATAAATTTAACCCAACCCTTACCCTAATCCTTACCCTCCCTCCCCTTCTATTACAATAACCCTAACCCTCCCCTACCATTACCCTAACCCTCCCTTACCTGCAACCTTACACTAAGACTCCCTTCCCCACAGCCTGACCCTAACACTCCCTTCCCCGCAGCCTAACCTAAGATTCCCCTTCTCGCAGCCTGACCCTAAGACTCTCTTTCCATTACTCTAACCCTAACCCACCCTTCCCTGCATCCTAACCCTATCCCTCCCCTTCCATTACTCTAACCCTCCCTTCCCCACAGCCTAACCCAAACCCTCCCCTTCCATTACTCTAACCCTAACCCACTCTTCCCTGCAGCCTAACTCTATCCCTCCCCTTCCATTACTCTAACCCTCTCTTCCCCACAGCCTAACCCAAACCCTCCCCTTCCATTACTCTAACCCTAACATTCCACTCCCCGCAGCCTAACCCTAAGACTCCCCTCCCCACAGCCAAATGGCATACTTACCCACTCCAAAAAAAACATTTTCATTAAAATGAGCTTTCGGCTTTCTCTGCATCTAAAAGACAACATTTATAGCGGCGACATGCTTAACCGAAGTCCTGTATGTGCAAGGGTAGTAGTCTCCCCTCGCACGTGCTGTACTTAAGGTTCACATGACGATCCACTATCGGAACCGCTGTGGCGGTGGCTGAGTTCTGGATCTGACCCCTCTGTGTTAGTGTTTTCATCTCTTATTTTCCTTTTATGACTAAGTATCACGCAAGACAATTTGTCGTTAATGTGCAGTAAATGGAGTGTTGGAATAGTAACAACCTGTTTTATCTTTAGGAAATATATAACATAAAAAAAATCTGAAGAGTGGCAGCAGAGGATGCCGGTTCATAAAATCAGGGATAGGTAGTGGAGAAGATAGTTTAGAAGGTACAATGGGTGGATTTCGTTGTATAGTGGAGAACAGTAACATATTGTTTACATATGTATCTAGGCATGTGTAGGAGTGGCACAATACTTGTTTAGGGTTAGATTTTATGTTAGTTTTGTTTTATTTTATTAGAATTTTATCCCCGTGTTCTTTCTGGGGGTTTTTTTTTTATTTTTTTTTATTTGTACTGGGGTATTGCTAATACCTGTTATCAAAATACCTTGTATGTACATTGTATGTTCTTGTATGTTCTTTTTCTTCTGTAAGACTGCTAGATGTATGCTGTCAGACGCCAGCCTGTGGCATTTTATTAAACCTTTCTGTACAATGTTGAAATGTACATGTTGTGTGTCAAGGATAACAAAAAAATTCAATAAACAGATTTAAAAAAAAATAAATAAATGACTACGCCTGCGCAGAAGTAAAAATCGCTAAACACTGGACGTATATGTTAAACGTTCGGTACTCTGGTTTTATCTTTAGGAAATATATAAACATAAAAAAAAATCAGAAGAGTTCTTTATTAAGACAATTAGCAGTCACAAGAGCTTCCATGGTCACAGTACATGTCATCATGGTCAGTCTTACTAATGTGAATGTATAACCGGTGTGGGCAAAATTTGCAAACAACTTAGAAAGTCTCATAAAAAAAAACACCTCATTATCTACACAGCGTTTATGTTGATTATTCATTCACTTTACATTACAAAGTATGTACAAAAACATATTTGGTGCGAGATTTAGAAAACACCTATATCATTACAAGATTATGTACAACATTCAGTAGAAATGTAATGTCCCAAGTAGAAAATTGTAAAATGAATGCAGGTTTTTATTTTTTACATAGGGCAAGAAATCCCAGAAAAATGCGTCAGTAATTGCCTTTTGTATACTATATATGTGAGGTATGAGGTTTGTGGCTTCCCAAACCCATTAGTTGCTGGTGAAGTACGTCTCTGTAAAAAAAAACCCAATGTATATACCTTACCAAAGGCGCTGGCAGAAATACAGATGGGGAGGACCACTTGCGCTTTATTTGGTACATACGCAGCCTATTTGCTTTACCCATATGCGGACATTCAGTTGAAGGCATAAGGGAATAAGCGCCCAGATTGCTGGTGCAGATTGGTTGCCTGTAGATTATCTGTTTTACATCTGATGGATTGGTCTGCTATTTTGGTGACCCCATTCCGAAGAGGGAATTGCTAAGAAACTTCTTGTCTCGGCGCAGACAGGTAAGGACCGCTCTCTATTTCCCCATTCTCAACTTATGCTTCTTACCCTTACCCTCCCCTTTCATTACCTTGTCCCTAACCCTCCCTTCCCCGCAGCCTAACCCTAAGTCTCCCCTCTCCGTAATCATAGGACTCCCTTCCTCGCAGCCTAACTCTAACCCTCCCTTTAACGCAGCCTAATCCTAAGACTCCCCTCCCTGCAGCCTGACCCTATGACTCCCTTCCCCGCAGCCTAACCCTATGACTCCCTTCCCTGCAGCCTAACCCTAAGACTCCCTTCCCCCCAGCCTAACCCTAAGACTCCCCTTTCCACAGCCTAATGCTAAGACTCCCTTCCTCGCAGCCTAACCATAAGACTCCCTTTCCCACAGACTCCCATTTACACCACATAAAGGGCTTGTCTAAAACCGGCCCTACACTAGAGTGATTATTGACCCGATCATCCAATTATAAGGTGATCGTTCCAATAATCATTGTAGTTAGTAGCCAAGATCAATTTTTAAGACTCCAAATAAATGTACCAGAAACGCTCTGTTGATTATTTGGTTTTTAAGCATGCTTAATTTAGATCGGGCGCTAGTGCCCGATAACGGAGCCAATCAGCTAACTGAAAGGTTCCCTCTTCTTTTAGTGCCTCCCCTCTTCTGCTAGGATTATCGGTCCCAGCAGGAGAAGTGTATGGTGCCTTTAACGAGACCTTTCCCTGGTGATCGTTATTTCTGCTAACAGGCTGGGTAAATCAGGGAAAGCATGTTGAAAAAGACTTATTTAATTTGATTAATTTAATTTTACTTATTTTATTTAAAACCATATTTTGTACAATCAGCTTGTCAACTAATAAACATTACTCGCATCAATCATAACCAACATTTTCATTACCCATAACAGTGGAATAATATAGCACTTGCCTCTGGTTGACCGGGGAAGAAACCTTAGCTTCGTTTGGTGATGCAATTCAAAAGGTCCGGAGTCCCCGCTCTGATGGTCTGCCTTTAGAAATAGAGACAGCTGAAAGTTCCTTTTCGGCTGTCTCTATTTTGAATAGCAGCCATTTAAGGTTTTTATTATGAATGGGTGAGAGTGCTGACGGCATACTCATCCATTAATTTTCGCCACAGAACACTCGCTAGGTGAGTAACCTCTCCTGGGACTTTTAGTCTTAAGGGCGGTTTAGGGTTAGGCTCTTAGGAAGGGAGGGTTAGGGTCAGGCTGCGGGGAGGGGGGACTTAGGGTTAGGCTATACAGAAGGGAGGGTTAGGGTCAGGCTAGGGAGAAGGGAAGGTTAGGGTCAGACTGCAGGGAAGGGAGGGTTAGGGTCAGACTGCAGGGAAGGGAGGGTTAGGGTAATGGAAGGAGAGGGTTAGGGTTAGAATTAGGGGAAGGATTGGGGTAGTGTTTTACACTTACCTATTGGAGCACCATGTTCAGTCCTCCGGGGATCGATTGCTATGCCTCATCGATGCATAAGCAATTGATGTCCCAGTTTGGAGCGGGGACCCAAACCCGGATTTATTTTGTGTATTACGCTGGGAATGGTCATATAACAATTGGCTGACACTATCGCCCTGTCATTTATGGTTTGGTTACACAACCCCTTTAAAAAAAAGTAACAGTTATTTTGAGAATAAGTTCTCTGCTATACAAAATGTACACTTTTATGTTTCTTTTTAGCCTTTTGTTTTCCACAGGGAGAAAAAAAGTAATAAAACCAGAGATGTTTAAAACACTGCTTTAGGGATGAGCAGGAGAAACTTATTTCCAATAATTGGAAAAGTAGCTGAAACTGTTTATAATGAGAGCCCCAAAAGTTCAAAAAAACCAAGGCCTCAATTCAATGATTGTATTCCATTCAGACAAAGTTATTTACTGAACTTTATAAAAGAACAGCAGACAATAAACTAGAATTGATCTCTAACTAGTACAGAATTAGCCATTGGGACTATAGAGTTTAGCTTTAGCATACCATACAAATAACGATTTAGGGCCTAATTCAATTAAATGCGACGACCCCGTTATTTTGGTTGCGAAGGCAGGTGGCAATTTTTTATCAAGGATTTTGATACGCACCTCATAGATACGCACTACCGTAATAGCCGATTTTAAGCACACTTACCTTCGCAATCAGAATAACACGGCCTTTGCGTTTCATTGAATCGGGCCTTTAAAGTCTTCTACATTAATGGCGCCATACCTTTATTTCTCCAAAATGCTGCATTTAACGCCAGTTGGCCGGATCCAGAAATCCAGTTTCCAGGCTCCCTGATTAAAATGCATTGTGGGGTGTGCGGTTTGCCGCTTAGGAGGGCTTCTTCGGAATGCAAAGCAGCGACGGGGATGTCATTGCTAGACATCTCCATGAAGAATTCTTCCTCACAGCACCCAGACGAGTTTCAAAAAATGTGAACGCCGAAAGGTAATTAAACCATCCCCTTACCCTAACACTTACCCTAACCTTTACCCTGAGCCTCCTGTTGTTGCAGCCTAACCTTATCTCTCCCTGTCCCGCAGCCTAACACTACCGTCAATGCCCACAGCTTAACCCTCACCCTCCATGCCCCACAGTATAACCCTAACCCTTTATGGCCTTGGACACAGCATTACAGCCCATCTGATCTTCTATATGACAAGCAGCTGATTGGAGCAGAAGATCAGATAGGTTCTGGAGCTGAGTCCAGCACCCACCTCCATTCCTTCCCTTCCCTTGACAGACAGCAGAGTAGCAACATCAGCCTTTACCCTGTCCAGCCACAGGTACTAATCCGCCTGCCCTCTTGCTTCACATATAGTAGAGGACTGGAAACTGAGATTTCCACCCCTGCCGGTGGGTAGCACTGCCGGTCCATCCCCCCTCCTCCGCCTCAGCCGGCACCCCTGACCAGTGCCATACTGGCTAAGGGGTAAATACATCCCTGTCCAGGAGAGCCAGCGGAAATACGCTAGAGGACATAGCTCTGGATCTGGGCCAATATCACGATTTTTCTTCGCTTGAGTTGGAAAAGTCAAAAAATAGGTCCTGGCCAGCGGATTTCTTAGACGCGGTGTCTCAGGGATGCGATCGCAGGAAAGTCGGATATCTGAATAACTTATTTGCAACATTAACTAAAAAAGTTTTACTTTCTTAACCAAGTTGTGGGTTAGCTTTGAGCACTGGAGTTGAGCTAATTAGAGAAACAATTATGTTACCCCAGGAGAAATGTGAAATTTTCGTATGGCTCAACAGATTTGTATCAAACCTTTTATCTCCCTACAGAAGTTTAATTACGTCTCAATGCGAGAGTCAGATCTCCGCACTGCTGCAAAGCTTTGATAATGAAGCGTGTGGATTCTCCGAGCTCGGTAACAGCAGAGCTGTGATTTTCTCAGCACAAAGATGGGACAATATTTAAAATTAAATCAACCATTTCCACAATTTAAAACAGTCTACATGACCCTTCCTACTTCCATTATTTCTTCTTCCTTATATATTAGAATGAAACTTTTCCTGGTATAAAAAGAAAAAAGTGTAAACTGGTATCAATGTTGTGGAACAAAGTTCTCGGAAGCTCATATAAAACAGGCTTGTACCGGAAGACCTAAAACATGAGAAGTATCTACTCAATGGCCTCATGGCTTTCTATGGCCATGAGCTCCATCTTAAGTCTCATTCAGACTTAAGATGGAGTTTAAAAAAAAGAGAGCAAAGTTACACCTGGGCTAAACCATGTTGATTTCAGGGGGGAGTCAAGTTAATTGTATACTTTGCAGGCAGGGATATATCTTTGGATTGCTTACTGCACACGATACTCACCAGTGTTACTATTACATTGTTATGTAGATTTGAGGTCGGAAACATCACCTCTCAACTCTAATACTGTTTCCAACAGATTAAATATGACTCCCCTGCAATCAACATGGTTTATCCCAGTAGTAACTTTCCTCTCTTAGGACCTTATTTTCAAGCTCCTTCTTATATCTGAATCAGGTCCTAAATTTCATTTTCTTCAATAGTCTCCTCTATTGTTTCCCCCAATGTTAAACCGCCATCGCTGCTCTCAGAAACGCTCCCCCTGGTGATATACTGCGCGGGGACACAAAGTTTGGGGTCCAGGTCGGAGGTCACCGTGGCCGTGGAGTGAAAGATCACGCTGCTGTTCCTCTTTCGGTTCTTCGCAAATAACTTCTTTTTCGTCTCATTAGAACACTGAGTTTTATACTTGACTTTGTTGCCAAGGATACAGCTTTTACATGGAAAATACTGGAGCAAAAAGAGGTTCCATTGTTTTCTGACTTCTGCCTTCACCTGTAAAGAACACATCAAGGTAGAACTTCAGTAAGTTTAGAACTGGGCTTTGCTATACCAAACAATTCAACAGTCAAAGCGGGCCAGTAGATGATGATCCGCCATACTGATGACGTTGTATCAGCTAATATTACCCACTGATTGGCAAGACCCAAATAAACATGTAAGAAGTGTGTCCTAGATGATCGACAAGAATAAGGTAGAAATTTCCTCTGTTGGTCCCAGATGTCTGTCAGGTTTTTCTAGTTGACCTTTTACTGACAGTGTTGAATAGCACATTGCAAAAAACAACCAATAATGTGTTCAGCAAATATAGTAACACCTAACATCTAATCATGGGCCGTATGCAACTACCATGACTGTGTTATATGTATAACATAAATGTCGGGTGTTTAGTGTTTTTTCCTACTGCGCATGCGTAGTACATTTTTTACATTATCTACCTATCTTTTCCTTACGTAGATTGCGTAAGGAAATTTGCATCAGTCCCTGCCCATATTGTATTTATGTACACTTAGTGATGATACATTAATTTATGAATGGGGGCATCTACTGTGGCATTATATTGTACAGAGGCATCTACTGTAGAAATGTATTATACGGGGCATCTACTGTGGCAATGTATTATACGGGGCATCTACTGTGGCAATGTATTATATAGGGCCATCTACTGTGGTAATGTATTATATGTGGGCATCTAATGTGGCAATATATTATACGGGGGCATCTAATGTGGCATTGTATTGTACAGGGGCAACGAGTGCGGCATTGTATTGTGTGGGGGCAACTACTTTATGTTATTACAGAACGAGGCCATGTATTGTTTCATTATATGTATGTGGGCAGGTAGTCTTTACTTAAATGTATGGGGGCATGTCATGTTTTAGTGACTGTAAAGGGGGCCATTATATATGTGGTAGCATGCACTTAACCCTTGGTATGCTATGGTACTATAAGGCACAGCATGCCCTGCTAAACATAGGCATGCTGTGCCGTATAGTACTATATATTTTCAAGTGTCAGAACACATGTAAAAGTGTTTTGATGGCAAAGTGAGTGTTGTTTTTCTGAAAAGCGACAGTGACAGCAGGCGCTTTTCAATGGCGCTTTTTCATAGCAAATCGCCCAAGATTTTACAAAGCTACGCTTAATAAATCCGGCGATTACTATCAATAATGTGTTCAGTAAATATAGTAACTCCTAACATCTAATCATGGGCCGTATGCAACTACCATGACTGTGTTATATGTATAACATATACGTCCGGTGTTTAGCGTTTTTTCCTACTGCGCATGCGTAGTACATTTTTTTACATTATCTACGTATCTTTTCCTTATGTAGATTGCGCAAGGAAATTCGCATCAGTCCCTGCTCATATTGTATTTATGTACACTTAGTGATGATAATTTATGAACGGGGGCATCTACTGTGGCATTATATTGTACAGAGGCATCTACTGTAGCAATGTATTATACGGGGGCATCTGCTGTGGCAATGTATTATACGGGGCATCTACTGTGGCAATGTATTATACGGGGGCATCTACTGTGGTAATGTATTATATGTGGGCATCTAATGTGGCAATATATTATACGGGGGCATCTAATGTGGCATTGTATTGTACAGGGGCAACGAGTGCGGCATTGTATTGTGTGGGGGCAACTACTTTATGTTATTACAGAACGAGGCCATGTATTGTTTCATTATATGTATGTGGGCAGGTAGTCTTTACTTAAATGTATGGGGGCATGTCATGTTTTAGTGACTGTAAAGGGGGCCATTATATATGTGGTAGCATGCACTTAACCCTTGGTATGCTATGGTACTATAAGGCACAGCATGCCCTGCTAAACATAGGCATGCTGTGCCGTATAGTACTATATATTTTCAAGTGTCAGAACACATGTAAAAGTGTTTTGATGGCAAAGTGAGTGTTGTTTTTCTGAAAAGCGACAGTGACAGCAGGCGCTTTTCAATGGCGCTTTTTCATAGCAAATCGCCCAAGATTTTACAAAGCTACGCTTAATAAATCCGGCGATTACTATTCTGACAAAATGGCCATGGCGATGTGTGCGAAGTCCTGTAACTTTGCCTTTAGTGAATGCGGCGATTGCCTAATCGCCACTAAAGTCACATAATCTTGGGCGATTCTGCCCAAAGCGACTTTATTAAATGGAGCCCTTAGACTGTAATCTTACTAAAAGGGAACGCCGATCTGCGATCTCAGCCCCAATGTAGAAATTAGGCTCCATTGTCACTGAAATGGATGAAGGTTCAGCAAAATTCAGAAGAATTCTTTGATCCAGACCAAAATTATTTCATATTTAACGTCACTATCCCATATAAGGGGTGTGGGTCTATCCCATATAAGGGGTGTGGGTCTATCCCATATAAGGGGTGTGGGTCTATCCCATATAAGGGGTGTGGGTCTATCCTATATAAGGAGTGTGGGTCTATCCCATATAAGGGGTGTGGGTCTATCCCATATAAGGGGTGTGGGTCTATCCCATATAAGGGGTGTGGGTCTATCCCATATAAGGGGTGTGGGTCTATCCCATATAAGGGGTGTGGGTCTATCCCATATAAGGGGTGTGGGTCTATCCCATATAAGGGGTGTGGGTCTATCCCATATAAGGGGTGTGGGTCTATCCCATATAAGGGGTGTGGGTCTATCCCATATAAGGGGTGTGGGTCTATCCCATATAAGGGGTGTGGGTCTATCCCATATAAGGGGTGTGGGTCTATCCCATATAAGGGGTGTGGGTCTATCCCATATAAGGGGTGTGGGTCTATCCCATATAAGGGGTGTGGGTCTATCCCATATAAGGGGTGTGGGTCTATCCCATATAAGGGGTGTGGGTCTATCCCATATAAGGGGTGTGGGTCTATCGCATATAAGGGGTGTGGGTCCCTGTTGAGAATGGCCCTATTTCGATAGAGTCGTTCTCTGCCAGCCAGTTTCGAACTGGCTGGGAAATTGATTGCTTCTGTCTCGATGAGGCATAGCAATCGATCCCTGGAGCACCAAACATGGTGCTCCGAAAGGTAAGTGAGTATTCTAACCCCAACCCTCTCCCTAATCCTTACCCTAACCCTCCCCTTCTATTACCCTAACCCTCTCTTCCCCGCAGCCTGACCCTAACCCTCCCTTCCCCAGAGCCTAACCCTAACAATCCCTCTAAGTTTAAAAGTCCCCGGAGAGGTTACTCACGTCTCCGGTGTTGTGTCATCAGGTTCAGAAGCGGCGGCGTTTCCGAAAATGTTATTCATAAATAAAAAAATATAAAATGGCTGCTATTCGAAATAGAGACAGCTGAAAAGGAACTTTCGACTGTCTCTACTTCTCATAGACAGCCTCTGGTGCGGAGACTCCCACCGCATATAAGCATATACACAGCTTACAATAACCTGTATATGAGGATTTAGGGAACAAATGCCCTTGCTACGCCTTTGTACACACTGATGAATAACCATGCTTTGCACAATGCTCCCGTGTCCTTGATGCCTTTATGAGAGAATGCTCAATGTGTAAGACTATAGGAATGAGGCAATTAACAGTTTTATCGTTCCATGAAGAAGCCAGCTAATTGACCTTTCCAATGATGAGGTATAAATCTCCCACCTACTTGTGTCGGGGCATTTTCTTCAGCAGATGAGTGCGCATTGCCTTTTACAATACAAATTAACTTTTTTTAGGAGAATGATCTGTCTCATTGTTCCCTTTTTTCTGTTTTTTTTTGCTTATAAAGTGTTGCTCTCTTCATTATGAAAAACAAAAATTAAAGTCAAAGTTTAAGAACAGAAAGGGTCACAATAACTATTTTTAATGGCAAAATGTTATTGTTCTGTTTTCTGTTAAAGAACTTTGGACCTGATTCACAATTAAAAAAATGCGGCTTTTTAGGTGCGTGTATTTAGGAAGGGATATACTGCACAGGCGTAATAACTTAATGTACGCACTTTACGTAGGACTTGAGAACGAGACGGCTGTGAATCACCATTACGAGCCTATTTCCTCAAGGTTCGTAGTGACTTTAGAATGAAAGGGCGTGCCGGGAAAACGTAAGAATGAAGATAAGATGATTGGGTGGAGGGAGGCATTTAAATGAGGAAATCTGGGTGCGGTTAGACAAAAACTATTTTAATTAGCCGCCCTACACACACATCTACGGCATTCGTAAGTCGGTTAAGAAGCTGAAAACCAGGGGCGTATCAGGGGAGGCGTCTTGCTGCTTTTTGCATATAATTAAGAACCTAAAGCATTCTTAAGGGTGAAAACAGCCCTTTGTTCTTGCTTTGTTTATGGTCACCCTTTAAAACTGCAATGGGGGATTTCATTTCTCTGTTCTGACAATAGATATGAACTGATCCTGCCAAGGGGCCGCTTCTGTCCATGGTGGCAACTCAGCGTCTTATGTTGTTGCTGACGTCAGTATTCGTCAGATTCAGATATTTTGGGGTGTGACCTTCACGACCTTCCCAAGGGCAAGCACAAGGTTGATATAGAAAGGTTTCTATACCATGGCAGCAGAGAGTTCACAACCAGGGTGTAGATGGTGGAGGTATAATTTTAGACAGCGCTAGGCCATCTCCAACTCATTCCTATTCCTCCTCCAAATGCACGGGTAATGAAGTGGGCCCTGAGCTGTCAATGGTTGGCATCCTCCCCCATCCACACTGGCACTTTACCCCCTAAGCGGTCAAACTATCTCTGCTTCCACCACTGGTTAGGCCATGGTTATCGATTCTACTGGAATTCCCAACGCTCTAGCACTAGGATGCAGTCTGTACTATACAGTGGTGACAAGGATGAAGTCTGTATGATATGCCAGTCATTTGGATGCAATGAGAAACGTATACCGGTGACTAGGACACGGTCTTCACTGCATAGTATTGACTTGCTTTTATTCATCTTTTATTGTTGGTAAAAGATTGTGAGGTCCATTTACTATACTACAAGCCTTGCAACACCTTGGCTCATATTTACTTACACTTACCCCTCCGGCGAGGTCCCGCGATGATCTGAGGGTCTTTCACCGACATTGTTTGGGTGGGGGGGAGGCGGGGAATGGCAATGTCTGTGCAGATAAGTGCCATAAAAACAGGGGGGGGGGGTTC
>WWET01010841.1:4686-15806 GCA_011038615.1 Limnodynastes dumerilii
GTAATAATAATGATAATTATAGTAATAATATATAATAATAATAATGATATATAATAATAGTAATAATATATAATAATAATAATAATAACAATAATACATTGTAACATTAGCTTTGCAGGTAATCGCTGTTGTAAATTGCTCTATGCAGAAGCATTGCTTTTCATCTGAATAAACCTAATGGTCCAGATCCTGGGTTACCGGCGGACAGGGAATTACTTACATGTTGTAGGTAATTACCCTGTTTTTAAGGTTGGGCACATGCGCTCAACCTTCTTACGACACTGTAAGGGCCGGCGTACATACGCCCGCTCTAACGAAAAGGGGGCTTTCCCCCCAGTACGCATGTCGACATGCTAATTAGGGGACAGGGCGGGGGAAGCCCCGTCACGATCAGCTATGCGGCCATAAACCTAATCGGAACAGATAGAGTCTGGATACTTAAGTGTCCAGATTTACTACCGACAGTGGGAAGTGCACGGGGCTTCCACTCCCCACTGCGATGCCACCCGTACTGACCTCAGGCATCCCAATGTTAGCATCCAGGCGCTGCCTAGTAATGTGGATCTATTGCTAAAAAGTGGTACTGAATTAGGTCATTGTAGTCAGAACAAGCCAGGATGAGGGTGCAGCTGGCATGAAATACAGGCATGAAGGGCAGCGCCCAACACAATAAAGAATAAAAGATAATAATCACGATGACTGTTATTTGTCAGGCCTGGTAATAGATAGATATCCAGGAAGAAATCCCAGAAACTATTATTCCACCATTAAAGTCTCCTTCCCTCTCTTTCTTCCCTTTACTTTTCTCATTCTCCTCTTTCTTTTCTTTCTTCTCTCTCTCTTTTTTCCCCTTCTAATTTTCCTCTCTCTCCTTTACCCGTCTCTGCTTTCCTCTTCTCTCCTTCCCTTCCTTTCTTTTCTTCTTCCTTCTCTCTCTTTCTTTACTTCCCCCTTCCTTCTTTCTCTCTCTCTCTTTTTCCTTCCTTCTCTCTCTTTCCTTCCTCTTTCTTCTCTCTTTCTTTCCTTCCGCATCCTTCTCTCTCTTTTTTTCCCTTTCTCATTCTCTCCTTTACCTGTCTCTCCCTTCTTCTTCTTCTTCTCTCCTTGCCTTCCTCTTCCTTCTCTCTCTCTCTCTCTTTCCTTCCTCTTCCTTCTCTCTCTTTCTTTTCTTCACCTTCCTAATCTCTCTCTCTTTCCTTCCTCCTCATTCCCTCTCTTTCTTTCCCTCTCTTTATTTCTTTCTTTCCTCTTCCTTCTCTCTCTCTTTAGTTCCTCTTCCTTTGCTCTCTCTTTCCTTCCTCTTCCTTCTTTCTCATTCTCCTCTTTCTCGCCTTTACCCGTCTCTCCCTTCCTCTTCTCTCCTTCCCTTCCTCCCTCTCTCTCTTTCCTTCCTCTTCTATCTCTCTCTTCCTCTTCTCTCCTTCCTCTTCCTTCTCTTTCTCATTCTCCTCTTTCTCTCCTTTACCCATCTCTCTTCCTCTTCTTTCCTTACCTTCTTTCTGACCTTAGGTCGTCAGGCCTCCAATTATGTGAAAATGATGTTTATACTACTACTTTATCTGCATGTCAGTATTATTATGATGTTATTTCTCTGTATTTGCTTTATCTTCTCAGCTCTGTACTCCTGTTCTATGGGTAATGGTGGATGTGAACACGACTGTGTCCAAATTACAGTCGCTCATTACCAGTGTCGCTGCCGAAACAATTATCAGCTGAAAGAGGATGGAAAGCACTGTGAATGTAAGTTAGGCTCAGCCACCACCCCGCTATCCCACGGCTCTTACCATTTCTTATTATCTCCTTTCCATAATCTCCAAATAAAGATGAGAGCAAGGTACACACAGACGACACAAACACGGAATACCATGATATCCATGGGGTGCCAGGGGTAGACCATGTACAGCTGTACACTCGGCCACTCACCAACATCTGATAATCATGGCCAGCTCCCAACTTCACTCAGAGTCCAGCGCAAAGTTCAGTATCTCCACCCCCCCCCTGAAGATTTATGGCCGGAACAACCCTTAAACAAGGAAAAGCTGCTGGGTTTATTAGGCAGATATTATTTATGTTCTCCCCGGATCAGCAGATGATACAACCCCTGCAAGGACCTGGGGCTTGTGTGGTGCAAGGATGGGAGACACAATTGTGTGTGGTTCAAGGAAGTCAGGTATAATAATATGAGGCACAATGACGTCAGGCACATTGATGTGAGGTACAATGATACGAGACTCACTTATGTGAGGTACAATGATGTGAGACACACTTATGTGAGGTACAATGATGCGAGACACACTTATGTGAGGTACAATGATGTGGGACACACTTATGTGAGGTACAATGATGTGTGGTATAATATGAGACACAATGAAAACAGGTACAATGATGTGAGACACACTTATGTGAGGTACAATGATGTGGGACACACTTATGTAAGGTACAATGATGTGAGACACACTTATGTGAGGTACAATGATGTAGGACACACTTATGTGAGGTACAAGGATGTAAGACACACTTATGTGAGGTACAATGATGTGAGGTACAATGATGTGACACACTTATGTGAGGTACAAGGATGTGGGACACACTTATGTGAGGTACAAGGATGTGGGACACACTTATCTGAGGTGCAAGGATGTGAGGTACCTGGTGGATATTCAGCCTGTCCCTCCACTAGTGACATCAGTGACACAGGAGGTATCTGGGAAATGGTGTGTACATTAAAAGAAAGAAAGAGTTTCTCCACCCAGAGACGGCCCTGGTTCATCTTACCATCCAGGGGTTCATTGTATTCATAATTGTTTCATTGTGTGTGGACAGTGAGCAACCCGTGTGCTGCGAGGAATGGTGGCTGCATGCATCAGTGTGCCAACGCTGGAGGACGCGCTCGATGCTCCTGCCACCCTGGGTATAGACTGGCATCTGATGGCAAGACCTGTGAAGGTACGAAACATGGGCAGCACATGTAGAGGTAGCGAGAGACATCGGGATAAGAGTAATAATAAAATAATCTCTCTGGCTGGTGGCTGAAGGCTTTATTTACAAAGGACGATTTGTTAAAAATTGCCCTAAATCGCGTGATTTGACCCTCTGAACTCACATTGCGGTATTCAGAAAGGGTCAAAAAAATTGTGTGTGTAAAAAAATCACCATGGCAAACATCGCTGGACAGAAATCGTCCAGATGTTTGCCATTGAAAAGCTAGAAAAAAAAAATCGCTGGATTCACTAAAGGCGATTTGAAGAAATCACCTTTAGTAAGACATGAAATCACCCCCAAAAAAAATCGCAGCCAGAGAGGTGTGATTTCAGTGTGATTTAATGTCCCGGACCAGCAAAAACACGTCAATATACTTGAGTGTGCTGCATGGCTGAAAGCCGTAGCCATGCTGTGCTGATAGAACTACAAGGCTCAGCATTGCTTAGTAATATCAGCATCAGCATGCTAAGGCTTCTAACCATGCTGCGCTGTGTGTGGTGTGTGTAAAAAAAATAAATACAACTCGTGTGATTTGAATTAAATTGCGGCCAAATCGATTCTTTCTGAATCCCATGATTTAAACCAAAAAATCGCGGCGAGATACGATTTGAAATCGCAGCCACAAATAGTTTTTTGTAAATGAGGCCCTAAGTGTCCTCCATTCACAATGAGTTGTATACAGCCAGTGTCCTCACTGCCAGCTACACCTGACCTCTGATCAGCGTCATTATACAGCCAACACATACATCGCATCCTCTCTCTGCCAGCTACACCTGACCTCTGATCAGCATCATTATACATCCAGCGCATACATCGCGTCCTCTCTCTGCCAGCTACACCTGACCTCTGATCGGTATCATTATACAGCCAGTGCATGCATCGCATCCTCTCTGCCAGCTACACCTGACCTCTGATCAGCGTCATTATACAGCCAGCGCATACATCGCATCCTCTATGCCAGCTACACCTGACCTCTGATCAGTGTCATTATACAGCCAGCGCATACATCGCGTCCTCTCTCTGCCAGCTACACCTGACCTCTGATCAGCGTCATTATACAGCCAACGCATACATCGCATTCTCTCTCTGCCAGCTACACCTGACCTCTGATCAGCATCATTATACATCCAGTGCATACATCGCGTCCTCTCTCTGCCAGCTACACCTGACCTCTGAACAGCGTCATTATACAGCCAGCGCATACATCGCGTCCTTTATGCCAGCTACACATGACCTCTGATCAGTGTCATTATACAGCCAGCCCATACATCACATCCTCTCTCTGCCAACTACAACTGACCTCTGATCAGTGTCATTATACAGCCAGCGCATACATCGCGTCCTCTCTCTGCCAGCTACACCTGACCTCTGATCAGTGTCATTATACATCCAGCGCATACATCACATCCTCTCCCTGCCAGCTACACCTGACCTCTGATCAGCATCATTATACAGCCAGCGCATACATCACATCCTCTCCCTGACAGCTACACCTGACCTCTGATCAGCGTCATTATACATACAGCGCATACATCGCGTCCTCTATGCCAGCTACACCTGACCTCTGATCAGTGTCATTATACAGTCAGCGCATACACCGCGTCCTCTCTCTGCCAGCTACACCTGACCTCTGATCAGCGTCATTATACTGCCAGCACATACATCGCATCCTCTCTCTGCCAGCTACACCTGACCTCTGATCAGCGTCATTATACAGCCAGTGCATACATCGCGTCCTCTCTCTGCCAGCTACACCTGACCTCTGATCAGCATCATTATACAGCCAGCGCATACATCACATCCTCTTTCTGCCAGCTACACCTGACCTCTGATTAGCGTCATTATACAGCCAGCGCATACATCGCGTCCTCTCTCTGCCAGCTACAGCTGACCTCTGATCAGCGTCATTATACAGCCAGCGCATACATCGCGTCCTCTCTCTGCCAGCTACACCTGACCTCTGATCAGCGTCATTATACAGCCAGCGCATACATCGCGTCCTCCATTGTAAGGGCTTCGCTCTGAGGGGATCTGTGTCCTGACACATTCTGTGTTTTGTGTGTGTGAAGCACAACAGACACAGTTACACACATTGGTACAGATCCAGACCTATGCCCACTAGCGCATTCACGCTCGCCGTAGTCGTAAAAGCGCTGTTTTGCATGTTCTGCACATACGCACAGCAGATGATACGACTAGAAACTGTGACCGTACTTACGTGACTTGGATCACCAACGTAGCTACGGACGAAGGGGTGTGCTTGCCATACGACACCCGTAATTACGCTTAAGAGGTGGGTGGGGCATGTAAATCGTACAGTGTGGGCACGCTTAGGTGTGTAAGTATGTTCCGCCATTACGGCCGTTACGCTTAGAAAAGTTGAGGGAGGCTTTAGCAAGCGTAAAACGGCAAAAATCCGTACGAGCGAGGGGAGTGCATGGTAATTACGAAAGCGTAAATACGCCACGCGTATGGATCTGGCCCATTGTGCTGTACACAACTAGTGCCTGCGACTGGTAATGATGGTGCAATGCTGATTGGCCGGAAACTCGCTTTGTGATTTGCTGTGGAGGGGTTGCATGACTCTGTCTTCTTCTTCTTCAGACATTAATGAATGCGTGACTGGTCTGGCCCAGTGTGCACACAGCTGTCTCAACTCCCGCGGCTCCTTCCACTGTGGCTGCAGCCCAGGCTACGAGCTGGGAGCTGATGGAAAGCAGTGCTACAGTAAGTGTCCATCGGGAGGCGCCATGCTAGAGGCCTCTCCAACATCTGCGTTTAATCTGGGGATTGGCAGAAATACACAGTCTCCTGCGCTGTGTCCCAGTGTGTAGACAGTCATTCACAATCGTGTCAAATATTCCTTTATTTATAGGGATGTTTAACATCTGCTTGTCTGCAGAGCTCACAGTCACTTGACCCTGCACACAAGCATTATATTGATACTGATATACTGATATATCATGCAATTATATCTGATACTTCGGTGTCTTATTCCAGGAATTGAAATGGAGATAATTAACAGCTGTGAAATGAAAAATGGCGGCTGCTCTCACGAATGTCGCCACAGCAGTACCGGGCCCCTCTGCCTGTGTCCCCAGGGTCTGGATCTGGATTCTGATGGAAAAACCTGCGCAGGTGAGATGGACTATGATAATATACGACATGTACAGACCCCCACAGGTCACTGGGGACCAAAGAGAAGTCACGAACCAGACTGAGTCTGTCCAATCAGATGGCAGCATTCTCTCCTCATGAGTTTCTTATTTTACAGATGCCGATGAATGCACCAATGGCGCCTCCTGCTGTCAGCAAGAGTGTTCCAATTATGCTGGAGGCTACGAGTGTGGCTGCTACCCCGGATACCGGCTAAGTCTGGATGGCTGTGGATGTGACGGTAAATGATTCCTTCCTACTCACTGCAGGACTTGGTAAGACTTGTCCTAAGCCACGCTCTGGGATGACAGCAGAAAGAAATAATCCTGTCCACAGACTATATATGTCCCCAGTGCCCGCCTCTGCTATCCCAGCGCTGTCCCGTGTATGGGATGACCCAGTTGCTGCCTTCCATAGCCTGTGGTGTAGGGTTTATTACTTAGCTGTTATAATGAATATACGCCCGGTGACACAGTATATTCCTGCGCAGATGTGGACGAGTGTCTGCTGAATAATGGGGGGTGCCCCCAGGTCTGTGAGAACGTCCCTGGATCATTCCTATGTGGCTGCCATCCTGGGTACAGACTGAACGCTGATGGAAAAGGTTGCACTGGTAATTCTCAATTCTTCCTCATTACTCCCAGCTGTCACCTGGGGGAGCCAGAGTAGCTGTCCTTCTAAAAATCACAAATCCCCTTTTCTAAATCTCTCTGTAGCGTGGCTACCAATCACATGCTTCTGGTTGTACAATAGCATAAAATACATGTGCTCAAAGCAAACTGACATGGAAAACCACTCACAATGCTTTCTTACTTATTTTTCACTTGCAGAATGCCTCTAATTGTTATAATGTGAGTAGCCATCGTTAGTAATCCCGTCTCTTACTCCAGTGTGCTGATGTCAGAGGCAGCCATTTTGTGCTCTTTGTATATGGTTTTCTTGGCATTATTAACACGTGTCAGGCATTTTTAATGCATATACTGGAGGCCATTCAGCAGAGGTTTATGAGATCAGTGTGCAATATGGCCGTACAAATCAGACGCCATTTCTAAGGAAGACCTGGAAAAGGAAGCTCTGTGTCACCAGAAACATCTCATGACTATGCAGCCAGGTGGCACCTAGTCTGTGTAATCTATGTGGTATATACAGTGCATGTGCAACTGTTCAGGTGGCTACACAAATACTTTAACTTGTAAACAAGCAGTGTGGCGGCCATTTTGTGACATGAGACAACACAACACCGTAGCCTGTGGTTAGGGATTGCAACCATTCCAGGGGTCCTGTAACTATACTGCTGATCAAAGTTACAAACTACAACACAGAAATACGGCTCTAAAAGAAAGCTGAGGGTCTAGGCCTGGTGTGCCACCACTTCCCCATCGCTGCTATATACCGTATGTGCCTGCTACTTACATCTATCCTCTGCTCCACATCACCGGTGTAACCTCATCATGTCTGCCTGCTATGTACATCTATCCTAATCTCCACATCACAGGTGTGACCATCATGTCTGCCTGCTATGTACATCTATCCTCTGCTCCACATCACAGGTGTGACCTCATCATGCCTGCCTGCTATGTACATCTATCCTAATCTCCACATCACAGGTGTGACCCTCATCATGTCTGCCTGCTATGTACATCTATCTTCTGCTCTAAATCACTGGTGTGGCCTAATCATGTCGGCCTGCTATGTACATCTATCCTCTGCTCCACATCAACGGTGTGGCCTTCATCATGTCTGCCTGCTATGTACATCTATCCTAATCTTCACATCACAGGTGTGACTTCATCATGTCCGCCTGCTATGTACATCTATTCTCTGCTCTACATCACCGGTGTGACTTCATCATGTCTGCCTGCTATGGTATCATTTGCTACTCTCTTATTCTGTGCATTGTGCCCCCAGATGCCCAGGACAGAGATTCCAGACAGCGTCACGTGGAAGAATCCCTCCCTCAGGTCACTCTGTTGCGGGATGAATTGTCCCAGGTATTCGATGATTACAATGAGGAGGAGGAGGCGGAAGCCCGAGGGGAGCACACACTTTCTGAGTCATTTGGTAAGCGATGGGCCCATGTCCTATTATACATGATATTGTGACAGATGTCACTACTGCGGAGTGTTTCCACTTATGGCGAGTTGCTACACAACGTGGACCTGGAAAGTGTTATTTAATGAACTCCATCCAGTCTCTGCACCTGCCACATGGGCTCTGCAGCAATTATTATCTCAGCTAATATTCATTACGCCTGGAAAGACATTCCTTCCATGAGACACATGAGGGGGCTTGGTGGGGCGACGTCTGAGAAGGGTGTGTAGGTACAGCGTCAATATCACCGGAGACTCTGGGGTGCGCTGGGGGCTGGTCTCTTGCAGGTCTTCCAGGGGGATTGATGCTGTTTTCTGCCTTGTAGTTTGCTTTGAGGGATCGTTTGGGCCAGACTGCTCCTTGTCATGTGACGATTGTCAGAACGGGGGGTTCTGTAATGCGGAGGAGGACGGCTGTGTGTGTTCTTCTGGATGGACCGGGCTCATCTGCAACCACAGTAAGGAGCTATGTGTATATGTGATCCGAGCGATGCCGCTGGTTCTTCAGGCAGAACATGGGCTGAGTCAGGGGCGGCCAGGAGGCTTCAGGCTTTTAGTCTTGGTATTCCTTCCTTTCTATTATCCCAGGACCCTCCTCCCTCCTGTGGCCAGGCCACGCCAGCAGCCACCTATGCCTGTGACGTGGTGAATGGTGGCGGTGATAATAGCCGCAGATTATCAGGGCTCACGTCATTGTGTCTCCATACAGCCAGCTGATCCCTCCAGCTTTCCTTACACCAGACCGGTGTGCCGCTGGGAGAGAAGCCTTAGGATCCATCACTGTGTCCTGGCAGGAAGTAGTGAGGTGGGGGATGTGCTGCCTCTGTACCCGGGTGGCGTCCTCTGTATAGGTCATGTACACGTTTTCCTGTGTAGTAAGCAGTATATCAGTATTGCGTCTGTAGGCTGAGGCGCCATCCATCACGTCACTGTGCAGAGCCGCGTCTGTGCTGGCTGTCTCGTATGACGCACGAGCCGGTGACGGGAAGCTCAGCGTGAGATATGTGGATGAGTAATGCTGTGTTATGCTTGGGCCACATGGTATGGATCAAGAGGCTTGGCTCCTGGCTTCCTGATGCTGATTGTCTCCCTGTGACTGCAGACATAACACAGGGAGTCATTCCCGTCATACCATCCCCACCCATAGACACATGTGTAACCTGTATAGTAGCATGTGTGCCTGATCACAGGTCATATGATTAGAGACTCTTCTACCTTCTCTGTGCCACCATCTCTGCGCCGGAATCCTCGCTATCTGCCATGCTGCGCCGGTCAGGCCACGCCTCCAATGTCAGCCTCAATTCTATGGTGATATACAGGGTATAAGGGGCTTTATAGCACTGTCAGTGTGCCTGAATACTCGTATCATCCAATCAGCTTCAGCCTTCTGTAATGATGTAATATGTGTCATGACCGCTTTTTTCTTCATGTTCCACTCTGACACAAGGACTCGGTGGCCGGTGACTTGGCTTCCAGTGAGCGGGTGCCTGGATGCTGGGGCACAGGGGTCGTTGATCGGTGCTGATCTGGGATCTTTGTCTCCGCAGCCTGCCCAGAAGGTGCATACGGCCTGAACTGCAGCCTGAAATGTGCCTGTAAGAACGGAGGGACATGTGACCCCATCTCTGGCCAGTGCCGCTGCCCGCAAGGCGTGAGCGGCGACTTCTGTGAGAATGGTAGGTGCATGGCGCGCACAATTACCCTGTGTCCCCAAGTTACGCACTACAGAGGCTAAGGCGCTCCACCCTCTCAGACGTGTTCAGAACCAGCCTTAATATTTCCTGGCGTATGTCTGTACGTACGTAATGCCTTGTCCTACGTAACTGTGTAACCGTGCCCCTTCCGTACAATACTAGTGCCTCCCTCCGGCCATACTGTGTATATTGGGCCCTGCGTAGTGATGCCACACACAAGTTATGTGCGATCAGCATTCTGATGCGTAACATCTTGCGTGCGCATCCCAGCCTCTTGCGTAAAACGTCTATCGTTATTAAGTCTGGATCGAATCCAGTGACATTAAAAGACCCTTATAATAATCCCTCCTGACAACTGCATTATGGGAGCCTGGGAGATCAGGTTACCAGGAGCTATACTGACATGGGCATTGCTGGGTCACGGGCACGGCCTCCCAAACACATACATACATATACATACATATACACATACATACATATACACATACATACATATACACATACATACATATACACATACATACATATACACATACATACATATACACATACATACATATACACATACATACATATACACATACATACATATACACATACATACATATACACATACATACATATACACATACATACATATACACATACATACATATACACATACATACATATACACATACATACATATACACATACATACATATACACATACATACATATACACATACATACATATACACATACATACATATACACATACATACATATACACATACATACATATACACATACATACATATACACATACATACATATACACATACATACATATACACATACATACATATACACATACATACATATACACATACATACATATACACATACATACATATACACATACATACATATACACATACATACATATACACATACATACATATACACATACATACATATACACATACATACATATACACATACATACATATACACATACATACATATACACATACATACATATACACATACATACATATACACATACATACATATACACATACATACATATACACATACATATATATACATACATATACACATACATACACACACATACATACATATACACATACACACATATATATACACATACATATACACATACGTATACACATACACACACATATATATATAT
>WWET01010845.1:0-17698 GCA_011038615.1 Limnodynastes dumerilii
TTGTGTGACACTTGTACTGGCGTCTGAGGGCCTCGTTTACTAAAGTAGATTTTTGACATTGATTCAACATCGATCGTCATTGCTGTGTTTGAGTAGCGATTTTTTTGGCAACATTCACTGCATTTACTATGCCCAATTTTTGCCGTCTATGTGAATCGATTTTAAAATGAAAATCGGCATGCATTTTTAAATGACTTATCCTGCCAACGCATATACTACTATAAGGCAAAGCATGGCCATGTGTTTGTGCTAATCCTTATAGCAGTATAAGCAGCAGCCTGATAAGTGACAGAACTGTGTAAGGAAATGTGTTATGTGTCCGTTATAAATGTAAAAAAGTACCCACATAAACCTTGTAATATTAAATGACCTAACCCTACATGTTACCCCTGACTAAAATGTGTAGAAAATGTCCCTTACTGTGTCACTAGCTTAACAAGGTGGCCACTGTCATAAAATGCCCCCTAAAGTGTATATCGCCTGTGTAATATGTAATGAAATAATAAATAAATGTTGCGACTCACCGTTTAGCAGTCATCTGTCTTGGGATGACTTGCTTGTATTTTAATCTTCTTCTGCAGATCTTCTTTCAAAGTTGCTTGGAGAGTCCTGTCAGCTTGCTTGAAGAAGTTCCTCCAGTGCTGGCATCTGGTATTCAGCCTCTTGAGTGCAAAAAAACAGGTTTACCCATAGGAGAAAGCAGAAAGATTATGATATTGCCTTATAGAATAATAATAAAACTTTCACTTTCATAACTATCATATTAATAAAACGTATAACCATTAAAAAATAAAACCAAAGGAGACAATATTGGAAGAATAATGTAGTGTTAATTAGTTCTGCTGATGCAAATAAGTTTCAAAGAAGTGTAGCGCAATTGTTAGAGTTGTGTGATTCAGTAGAAAGTTAATGAGTGCCAGCAAAGAACTTTATGGGAAAAATGTTTTGTTATAATTTGCATCAAGAAAAAGGTTATCCTCAGTTATCCAAAAAATAGTACAAATGTTCACATCTTAAGTTCAATATCTCTGTCATATATAAATATGTATATATCAATTAATAGGCTAACAAAATGTATTAACTTTTTTATAATATACTAAATACTTTGGCAGCCTCCCCTTTATTCATATAATTTTTGTTTCTGCCTTTGTTGCACACCTCTCTCCTCCCTTACTTCTCTCTTAGACATCGGGGGCAATCTCCTATAACAGGAATGGCAGATAAGCCTCTACCTAGAGGCAAAGCTCTGCCATTAGGCAGATAGGCACCTTTTATTCAAGGTTAGAGGAACGGGCTGTTTTGCAGGGAGAATTTCTACACTTTCATTCTCTCTGAGCCATGTAACATTTAGTTATCCTGTGTTAATTTTACACACATCGTATCTTTCCTCGGTTAAAACTTTTGTTACATATTATCCCTAATGTAACGCAAAGCCTATATCTATGTCACGTTGCTAATTACTCTTTACCTATTACCTGTGAAAGGGTTACTTTCATTCAACACATGTTAGACATTAAAAAGGCGATTGTGGTAGTTTCAACAACAGCTTAATTTTTAATTTCTGTATTCTATAAGTGTTTGTCATGTACATCCAATTTGTTTATTGACAAAATATTGATAATATATGCAAAATTTAAGTTCTAGGATGCATAGAGGCATTAAGCATGCAAAATGATTTATTCCCATTATTATTGATTTACTTGGAGATATATCTTTGATGTAAATATAAAGTACACATTCATACCTTTTGGATGACAGAGATATTGAACTTGTGAACATTTGTACAATGTTTTGGATAGCTGAGGATAATCTTTTTCTTGATGCAAATTATAACAAAACATTTTTTCAAAGAAGTTTTTTTGCTGGCACTCATTAAGTTTATACTAAACCACACAACTCTAACAATTGCTCTCCACTTTTTTGAAACTTATTTGTAGCAGCAGAACTAATTATTTCTACATTATTCTTCTAATGTCTACTTTTGGTTTTATTTTTTAATGGTTATAAATGTTATTAATATGAATAAAAGTTAAGTTTTCTTAGAGCAATATCATACTCTTTTTGCACTCACAGAGGAATTAAATTTAGTGCAATACGATAAGATATTTCTTTCCTTTTTTTAATCCTTGTTTCCTAATCTACATGGATCAAGTATATGTACCCCATTATTTAACATGTGTCTATTAATTTAATCCTCTTTATCCTTGATCAGTGCTTCTCACAACTTGTTCTTTTTCATATAGGAAAAATGACGTCACCGACATTATTGGGCTATAGTGAGAGCTCTAGTGTCGTTGACATCATTTTTCCTATATAATGGGGGCCCCTAGCGACTGATCGGTCATTAGCAGTGGAAACACCGAGGAGGAAGAAGGGGTGAGGGGGTCAAAAGGGCCAGAAGAGACCGAAGATCAGATGCCAGCACCGAAGAAACTTCTTCAAGCAAGTTAACAAGACTCTCCAAGCAATTTGAAAGATTAAAATACAAGTAAGTCATCCAAAGACAGATGACTGCTAAATGGTGAGTCGCGACATTTATTTATTATTTAACTACACATTACACATCCGATATACTCTTTAGGGGACATTTTATGATGGTGGCCACCTTCTTAAGCTAGTGACCCAGTAAGGGACATTTTCTACACATTTTAGTCAGGGGTAACATGTAGGGTTAGGTCATTTAATATTACAAGGTTTATGTGGGTACTTTTTACATTTATAACGGACACATAACACATTTTCGTTACATAGTTCTGTCACTTATCAGGCTGCTGCTCACACTACTATAATGATTAGAATGTCTGCAAACACATGGCCATGCTTTGCCTTATAGTAGTATAGTAGTCGGCAGGATAAGTGATCGGAAAATGCTTGCAGTGTTTTTTACTTAGTGAAAAACACGTCAACTATGTTGACAAGTGTTTTTCTATTGAAGTGTGAGGCACTTTCTAGGAACATGCCTCACACGGGAGGCAATTTTTTTTTCTGCCCTCACGGATTGCACTAAAGGTGATTTAGTCAAATCGCTTTTAGTGAATGAAAAGTGTTGTACAGGCAACATTAGAAAAGTCAGGACTGGGAGGGTAGAGCGATGTAGGTCGATTTGATGGTGAAAAAGCCCAAAATCCTGGGACTTTGGCTTTAGTAAACACAACGATGTGAAAAAACAGCTAAAGTCCTGGGACTTTTGGCGATTTTGCCAATATCGACCTTAGTAAACAAGGCCCTGAGTGTCTGATAGTTTAACTTTCAATTCTCTCTTCTGCCTTTAGTGATGGCGTCTGCTGATGTGAGACAGGAGCTGGACTGTTCCATCTGCCTGGACATTTATACAGATCCTGTAACACTGAGATGTGGACACAACTTCTGCCGGGTCTGTATTGATCGTGTGCTGGATACACAGGAGGAGTCTGGAGTTTATTCCTCTCCTGAATGCAGAGCAGAGAGCACGGAGCGTCCTGCACTGATAAGGAACATAACTCTGTGTAACATCATGGAGAGATTACTGACTACTCGCCAAGATCAGGGGGAGACTTGGATCTTCTGCACTCAGTGGGTGGACTCTCCTCTACCTGCTGCTAAATCCTGTCTACACTGCAAGTCTTCTCTGTGTGATAAACACCTGAGAGTACACAGCAAGTCTCCAGAACACGTCTTATGTCAGCCCACCTGAGGAACAGGAAATGCTCCGTCCATAAGGAACTACTGGAGTATAGTATGACTGAGGACTCTGTCTGTATCTGTGTGTCCTGCAGTTTGGCCGGAGCACATAAAGGACACAATGTGGAGATGTTGGAGGAGGCCTCTGAGAAGAAGAAGGAGAAACTGAGAAATGTTCTGAAGAAACTGACCACACAGAGACAGGAGACTGAGAAGAGAGTCCAGAGACTGCAAGAGCGCAGGAGAGAAGATCAAGTGAAAACAGCTGGTGTGATAGAGATAGTCACTGCCCTGTTTAGAGACATCAGGAGACAGCTGGGAGACCTGGAGAAGAGAGTCCTGGGTGAGATCTCCAGGCAGGAAGAACATATTTCACTATCAGCCTCTGATCTGATCCAGCAGCTGGAACTAAAGGAGAAAGAGCTGTCCAGGAATATGTGTGACATTGAGGAGCTGTGTAACATGTCTGATCCTATAAAAGTCTTACAGGAACCAGGGGACTGGTGTGATAATGAGGATGGAGAGAGACATGAGGAACAGTTCCATGGTGGAGGAGATCTGGATGTGGGTCTCATCTCAGAGACATTACATAGAGGATTATCCGATATAATAACTGGTATAAATGTATACTGCTATATGCAGGGTCCATCAGACATATTACTGGATGTAAACACAGCTGATAATGATATACATATATCAGATGATGGGAAAACTGCATCCTTGTCAGATATAGAGCAGAATCGTCCAGTAACAGCAGAGAGATTTCAGGATTATTGTCAGGTAATCAGCTCCGAGGAATTCTCCTCAGGGAGACATTACTGGGAAGTGGATGTCAGGGGGTCAGAGGACTGGATAGTGGGGATGTGTTACCCCAGTATAGACAGGACAGGAGAACTGTCAGAAATTGGATGGAATGACAAGTCCTGGGGATTGATGTTGGATAGTAATGAGATATCAGTGATACATGACAAGAAAGACACCCAGTTACCTGTCACTATGCCCTGTGATAGAGTGAGGATGTATCTGGATTATGAGACTGGACAGTTGTCCTTTTATTCTCTGTGTGACCCCATCAGACACTTACACACCTTCTCCACCACCTTCACTGAGCCCCTTCATGCTGTATTATGTGTGTGGGAAGGAAGTATAACAATATCTGGGGGATCAGGAGCTGACGGAAATCTGCTTAAAGACTAGAGACCTCACCGTCAGAATAATCTGATTGGAGGAACATTTAGCCAATAGAATGAAGCAGTAGGAGGAGCTATAGATTAGGTGTTGGATGATTTATATGCAATTTCCTGTTTCTGATACACTGACAGCTGTGATTGGCTACAATAGCTGTCACTCAGCACTATTAATATCTGGACTACAACACCCAGTGTGCCTCATCACTAAGCTTTATTCGGGATTGCCAACTCTCCCAGAATAACCTGGAGACTCTGGTCAGTTCTGGTGTCTCGAGAGAGAATGCAAATCTTCCACAAGTCCCACCCTACTGCCTGTCATTACAGCAGCTCCTAGTAGCACATGATGAGGTTATTTTCATCTTCAAGCCCAGGAACACTATGAATAGCAGTGATGATGGGCGGGGCTTCATGACACAATCTGCATAAATTACTGGCATCTATTTTTTCCTCCGAGATCTCCTGGAGGGACAGAGACCAATCATTATACAGCATAAGATAATAACAATACATTGGAGTAATGATAATTGTGGACTGTACTCCTACATCTCTGTATTTTCCCTTTTCTTAGAAATATCTTCTGTTATATGGTCTGTGTTATAGTAATTATGAGGGTACATTATATAATGTGATGACACTGATGAGGGGAGAATATATTTGTATCGGGTAGTGTATATACACGGCTTGTTGTTGAGTCAGTACCCCAAAAGCACGCAGCGCATCAGAACGCAATTGCACGCAGAAAGCACCTATAATTACCACAAAGTCGAAGATACGTTCTAAACCACAAAAAGCGTGTTTTATGTTGGCAGAGAAAGAGTTAAAGAAAAGCGATCGTCCTCTGATATATGCAGCGTCACCAGTCACCGGCAAGACGTCTATAAAGTCATTTGGGCTCCAACACCCAGGCAGAGAGCTTTTTAGCAGTGAGGAGCAAAGGGGTATCCGAACGCAAGTTGATTGGAGGGATCTCAAAACCTTCCTGGATCTGAAGCTCATCATTGGCCTCCTGGTCTTCCATTCTCCTCACTTCCTTGGTTCATCAGCATAATTGGAAACACATACACATAATATCAAAACTTATTTATGTTTATAACCTGCGACCGCTTTATGCGATCGCTTAGCCGAAAGTATCAACGCTAATAGAGCATAATAGTCTATACTACAAGACTAAACATCATATAATTATGACCATTATTCGATGATCGGTGACAATTAGCTGAATGAACCATCTGCAAATAAAAAACATAGTCCAAGTAAATAGGAACGCGTACAGACATTAAATATGAACAAGGCCTGTGTAAAAGTATGTATGTCAGTGTGATTATTAATGTGTCAAATTGAATTTTATAAAAACTCATGAAAATGCGCACGCGCACTTCCGTAAACGCGCCCACGAAAGTTGCATTGTTGTGTTCACATTTTCGCGCTCTTTTCTCTGGTTCTTTGTTCTCCTCCATTGCAACATTGTGTTATGATTTTTTGAGTTTATGAGTTATGTTTTATTACAGTTTCCACAGGCCACCCTTCGATAGACCACTCAATCTATCGCCTTAAACTCTTTCTAGTGTTGGATTATAAAATAAAACATTATTGGTTAATTCTATGCTCTGTCACATTCATAAACAATTCTGTTTTCTTCCCTTTGCATCTTATGATTCCTTGAACACATTTCATACTCAACACAATTATCCTGATAACACCCATTAACAGTACTAACAGTTTAATCACCCCAGTAGCTAGTGCTTTTGTCCAGTCCCCTAATCCTGAGACCCAATTCACTGAGTTCAACCATGACACCCATTCTGCAACTTCTTCTCCTATACTGGACAGAGATATATTATGAGACCTATGAAATTCCCATTTCAATTGAAGGATCTCATCAATTTTATTGTCTATTACTTCATGCGGGTCTTCAGTATTATAAGTGATATAGGTGCAGCACTTAACTCCAAGTGGCCAGAGTGACACAATAACCTCCCGTAACAGCTGTCAAGTAATTTAAAACCATTCTATGCTGTGTCAACTCCTTTTTATAGGCCTGTAATTCTGAACCTGTATACCGAAAAGTATCGTCATACATGTCAGTGATGTTATCAATTTAATTTGCCAAAGCATGGATGTACTTTTAATTAAGGGTACCTCTAGCAGTCCTTGTAAAATCTAAGGCTACTAAAAATTGAAACACTGTTGACTCATTTATCAAATCAGTGACCTTGTTGTGGCACACTTCTCTTATACTTGTGTTCATATGGGACATGTACATAAGGAGGGGGACTAGATCTATGTATGTTAAGCATGGTCTCATGTGATATGGTCAGTACTTCAGGTACTATCCTACCCAGAAAACATAACCCTTGGGAATTTGGGGCCAGCCACTTATAGGCTCGTCTCCCACAAATATAGTACACATCACCTGGGAGAATAAAGAGTATGTTGTGGTGTAACAAGATTTGACACAATGGTACCTATGGAGTATGTAAAAGTGAAAGCGGACGTTGGAGGTAGCACATCCCGTCAAGGCCAGGACCTGACCCCAGTCCTCATCCTCCATACCGCCCACCTATGTCTTAGAGCCGTTAATTCACGTGTTTGGGAAGATCTTAATGTTGAGTATATTTTTGATATTGCCCCCTTAAATGAAAGACCACTAAGTAGCAATTTAACAGGGGAAGATTTAAGACAGGGAGAACTATGCTGGAACTGTGAGTGCAATGTGTGCCGAATTTGCAGGTAACGGTAAAACAGAGTAGATGGTACATGGTGTTCCTCCTGTATGTGTGTGAAGGATTTCAAAATATTCTCAATGTACATGTCACCCAGTACCTTTACACCGTACATTCTCCATGTCCCTCCACCCTCTATGCCAACCAACTCACCAAGCTGTCGATTGTCCCACAGTGGTGTATCAGGGTCTAGGCACTTACCACCCATCAACTTATGCACAACCCTCCATAACATTCTGGCCTGTCTCAAAAGTGGTGTTCCACCAGCACCCACGCCACCCGCCAGCAAGTATTGTATTGCGGACCAATCAGGGCCACCCCAACTATAGAGAAAGTGACGGGTAGTATTATCAAGAGTGCCCTTTACCCAGCCAATCACCTGAGTTAGCTGTGCCGCTAGGTAACAAGACCTCAGCTTAGGAAGTGCCAGGCCAGCCTCATCCTTACTCCTCTGCAAAGTACCCATACCAACATGGGCTCTGCCGCCAGCCCAAACCAGGGAAGACACATAGCCGTGGATAGACTGAAAAATGTGCTTGGAAAGATACAAGGGGGAGTGCTGCAATGGATACAGATATTTGGGCAACAGAATCATTTTACTTAGATTGACTCTGCCCGTCATGGAGAGAGGGAGCTTCTGCCAAAGTTTTATTTTACATTTAAGGTAATTCGTAATTGGAGCCAAATTGAGTGCTACATAATCAAAGGGGTCAGCTGTAATTTTAATACCTAGGTATTTGAATTCCCTGGTCCAGAGTAGTGCTGATTCCCCTCCACCACCTCCGGGAGTGTTCCTCCAAGTGGAAAGAAGTTAGATTTATTCCAATTAATGCATAAACCTGCAAAATGCCCAAACTCCTCCACCACTGAGAGTAGCTTTGTTAGAGAACCACCAGCATCCACGATAAAGAGGAGCATATCATCTGCATATAATGCAATTTTGTCAGGTGTCCCCCGAGTGGAGAGACCCCTTATGTCCTCAGTCTCTCGGATTAAACATGCCAGCGGCTCCACTGCCAGAGCAAACAAAGTGGGCGACAAGGGGCACCCCTGTCTTGTACCCCGACCCAAAGTGAACGGCATACTGTTGTGATTGTTCACACAGACACGAGCTGTCGGGGCTGCATATAAAATCTGGATCGATCTGATGAACGTGTCTCCCAAGTTAAATCTCCGCAGCACTTCCCACAGTTAAGGCCATTCAACCGAATCAAACGCCTTGGCCGCGTCCAAGGACGCAACCACTGCCCCACTTTCCTTCCCTCTTTCCAGTTGTATTCTCATAAACAACCTTCTCAGGTTGGTGGCAGTTGTTCTTCCCGGCATAAATCCTGTTTGATCTGGATGAATCACCCCCGCTATAACCGCATTAAGCCTAGAAGCCAGGATTTTGGCCAGAATTTTCACATCCGTGGTGAGTAGAGATATGGGCCGGTAAGAATCAGGTGGAGGGGATCCTTGCCTGGTTTTGCTATCAATATAATCAGTGCTTCCGACATCGGGTAAATCAGGTAAACGTCCCATTTCCAAAATTAAATGAAACACTTCATACAGCCTAGAGACAAAAAAGGTGCGATATCTATAAAAATATACCTCCCCTGGCAAACAATCAACCCCCGAGGCCTTATGATTGGGAATGGAGGAAATAGCCGCTTCTATCTCCAGCTCAGTAATAGGTGCATTAAGGTAGGACCAAGCGTCTGAGTTCAACTGAGGAAGGCAAATCCCATCTAGGAAATTGTTAAGGGAATCCGTGGAGTATCGCACCCGAGACTGATAACAGTCTTTAAGAAATGTGAGGAAAACCTCTGCTATGGCAGGTCCCTCATATTGTACAGTGTTTGTGCTGTCCCTAATTGCAGGTATGGTTCTAGCAGTTGTGTCATCTTTGGCTAACCTAGCTAAGTAGCTACCACAAACATCTGCAGATAAGTATTGATTATGATTAGAAAATAATAATGTACGGTTAGTTTTGTCAGTTAGGTAAAGGGTCCACTCCTTCTGGGCCCGGAGCCAATTCATGCGGTCTGTTAAAGAGTGTGATGAAATATATACGATCTCTAAATCCCTGCATTGCTGCTCCAGGTCCTGTTCGCTTTGCCTACTTTTTTTTTTATTTGCGCGACTCCTACTTTTCTTTTTTATTTGCGCCACTCCTTTTATGAAGGAGCCTCTCATATAGGCCTTGAAGGCATCCCAAGTAACAGAACGGTTAGCATTTATGGGATTATCTTGAAAATAGCCCTTCCAGGCTGGTAACATATCCGGTTCCTGTCCCAACAGCTCAAGCCAGAAGGGATTCAGTTTCCAATACCGAATACCCACATGATGAGAGGCCTGAATAGTAAGAAACAAGGGAGAGTGATCAGTTATTCCTCTAGGCGGGTACTTTACCTCTGATATTAAAGGCATATGATCTGGGGCGAGCAATGCAAGGTCTATCCTTGAAAATGAACCCTAAGCGGAAGAATGACATGAAAATTCTATTTTATCCGAGTTGCGATGTCGCCAGATATCCATTAGACCCATCTCTCCTATCAGTCTAGAGAATGGGGATGAGGTTTGGACAGGGGGAGAGCCCATCTCCCTCCATCTGTCCAAATTGGGGTTCAATACATTATTAAAGTCTCCCAATAGTATTGCTGGAGTAGAGGGAAACTTAGCCATATATGCTATTACTGATTTCAAAAGACTCCCAGAGTAAGGGGGTGGGATATAAACTGCCATTATAAGCAAGGGGGACATATCAATTATGGCTTTGAGAAAGACATATCTACCCCCGGGATCTATATGTATATCTTCCAAGTTAAAGTTTAAATTCTTACGGATTAAAATGGATACTCCCCGAGAATGAGTAGAGAAGGTAGAGTGGTAAGCCCAGCCCACCCACTGCCCTTCAGTGCTAGAATCTCCCCTCCCCCCATAAGGTGAGTTTCCAGTAGGCAAATAATGTCAGGATCTTGTTTTTTGACATAGTTAAGTACCAATGACCTCTTTACCTTATCGTTAAGGCCCCTGACGTTCCATACCATACAGGATATACTATGCTGAACACATCCAGTCGTGTAGTGTTATGGGTACTCACATGCTTGAGGAGATGGACCCTACACAGCGATCCTCTAAGTGAACACATATTGTAAAACAGTAAGAGCTGTTCGGCACGGCACCATTTGCGATATATTTGCTGTACATTTTCTATCAGAAGTAAAACAAGTTGTAAGTGATCCCAAATAAGCTTAACAAAGAAGCATGGATATCTACCAATAAACAAATAGTTATAAGAACAAACCCCTACCAACCCCCACCCCATATACCCTTACCAAACACTAAGGTATATCTTATTACCCAGAACCCCCCCCCTCCCCACCTACACCTTCCCTACCAAATAACTGGCTGCTAACTATACAGCAACTATGCTGTGGCTCCTAGCTAAGGAGACTCCTCCACGGTTATCAAACTAGAAAATACTTAACCCGGCTCATAGGAGGCCCCAAGCGCTGACAGTGAAAGCAACATTATTGTCAGTATTATGGCCCTGTCACACAGACTATGTAATAATCAAGGTAAACTAGACTTTGAGGTACAGCTCACATGCAGTGAGGCGGTATTCCATTTAAGTTAGTCTCTGTTAGGCGGTGGTCTTCGTCTCTGAAGTCGCTCCAACCACTCCTCTGCCTCTCTAGGTGAGGTAAAGAAATGCGTTTTACCGTCCGCCGCAACTCTTAGGCGTACTGGAAAGAGGATAGAGTAGGGCAGCTGCAAATCTCGCAATTTTTGTCGGATCCGCGTATATTGCGCCCTGCTCTTCTGGACCTCCAGGGCGTAGTCCAGATAAGCAGATACGCTGACATTATCTATCTTGATGGGACCTTGTTGTCTCATAAAACGTAGGATAGTGTCTTGTAATAAAGGGACTTCGCTATGAAAGTGTGAGGTGGAGCACCCGGCTTTGGAGGCTGCGACGGAATCCTATGCGCCCTTTCTACAGCGAAATGTGGAGAGAAAGCTTCTTTCCCGAATTCCTTTTGTAGAAGGTCTTCAAGGAAGGTCTCTGGGCGCTGACCCTCAGCACGCTCCGGGAGGCCCACAAACCGCAAGTTCTTCCTTCTCAGTCTTCCCTCCAAATCTGAAAGCTTGGATTTGCAGGCATCAACTTGTGTCGTTAATTCAGCCACACTGACTTTAATTGGATTAACTGTGTCCTCCAGGTTAGACACTCAATGTTCCACTTCCCCCACCCTTTCCCTGGTTTTTTGCAGATCCTGTCTTATCAAGGAGATATCGGCCTGCACTTCACCCATTTTATCGGCGAGAGTTTTCTCACAGGAGGTTATGGCAAGCAACACTTGCTTCAACGTAGGTGAATCCTCACTATCCTTGGACATCTTAGTCTCCATGAGTTCTTGGGAGGAGGAAGGTTGAGTGTTGGTAGACTGGAATGCAGTATTGGCGTGCCTGCTGAATCTTTCCAACTTATCTGCAGCTGTGGCTGCGTGACCCGTTTTGCCCATATGTTTAAGCAAAGCAGGGCTTATATGAGTGCAGAGGATTAGTTTGAAGCAAAAGGTCCTTTAAGATAAATAGCAGGAAAGTTAAAGTTGAAGGCAACTAAATGCAGAGCATGAAGTATAGTGACTTAGAGAATCAAAGACACCAGAGCTGGCTGCTGTTAATTCACTGTAATAACACAGGACACAAAGTGTATTTGACTGGGTAAATAACTTATACAAGTTACTGATTGTGCTGCAGGATCTGTGCCAGATTATTCTGTATATGCTCCCCACTGAAGATAGCAGGATGTTCAAGTATTGCTCCTATGGATCTAGGCACTCACTGCCAGTGTTGCTGCAAGTCCTATTATGTAGAAGGTCTTCAAGGAAGGTCTCTGGGCGCTGACCCTCAGCACGCTCCAGGAGGCCCACAAACCGAAAGTTATTCCTTCTCAGTCTTTCCTCCAAATCTGAAAGCTTGGATTTGCAGGCATCAACTAGTGTCGTTAATTCAGCCACACTGACTTTAATTGGATTAACTGTGTCCTCCAGGTTAGACACTCAATGTTCCACTTCCCCCACCCTTTCCCTGGTTTTTTGCAGATCCTGTCTTATCAAGGAGATATCAGCCTGCACTTCACCCATTTTATCGGCAAGAGTTTTCTCACAGGAAGTTATGGCAAGCAACACTTGCTTCAACGTAGGTGAATCCTCACTATCCTTGGACATCTTAGTCTCCATGAGTTCTTGGGAGGAGGAAGGTTGAGTGTTGGTAGACCGGGATGCAGTATTGGCATGCCTGCTAAATCTTTCCAACTTATCTGCAGCAGCAGCTGTGTGACCCGTTTTGCCCATATGTTTAAGCAAAGCAGGGCTTATATGAGTGCAGAGGATTAGTTTGAAGCAAAAGGTCCCTCAAGATTAATAGCAGGCAAGTTGAGGTTGACTAAATGCAAAGCATGGAGTATAGTGACTTAGAGAATCGAAGACATCAGAGCTGGCTGCTGTTAATTCACTGTAATAACACAGGACACAAAGTGTATTTGACTGGGTAAATAACTTATACAAGTTACTGATTGTGCTGCAGGATCTGTGCCAGATTATTCTGTATATGCTCCCCACTGAAGATAGCAGGATGTTCAAGTATTGCTCCTATGGATCTAGGCACTCACTGCCAGTGTTGCTGCAAGTCCTATTATGTATGGGGTGGTGAATCTCAGAATCAGTACAGCAGGGTCAATACAAGCCCTCTTTGATAATGAGGCTTATGTAAAGGTATTAGAATCTTCAGGCTCTGGTCTTGGGACGTTAGACACCCCTTTATTGTAGTAGAGGTGTAAACTGTGATATTTAAGGCACCAGGGGTGATTGAACTCACCAGCTACTCCTGCACAGATCTAAAATGGCGGCCGCTCTTGTGCTGGGCACTGACTTCCCGCCCAGGCTCCTGCTGCTCTGTGTGCCTCCCTGCTCCACAGCCCCAGATTGAAGCAGCGCTGTATAAGGAATCCCCCCCCAGTGGCTCAGGGGTGCCCCAGAGGTATCCACTCCAGCTGGACAGGTCTCTAGAGATTAGGAGGAGGCCCTGCCATCCACCGTTACCAGGCCTCTGCTGCCGCCGGTCCGCCTGCTGTCGGATCGCTCCCGCCGGGTTCCTTTAGCCGCACCACAGAGACCGCAGCCGTTAGGGAGTGTGTCACTGCACCTGAAGTCACTGCCGGGCCAGGTTCGGGTAAATGTGTCGGGTAAGTCGCAGAGGAGCTCTCCCCGGCACGTCTTACTCCATGTGCAATCAAGCCACGCCCCCGGCCTGCGTATTTTTAGGAACGTTATTAAGTTTGAATACCGCCTGTTGTGTGCAGGTTTCTTTATCCTCCATCCAGTGACTCCAGTGTGTGATTCAAAAACCTGTAATAACTGTAACCTCCTGTATCCTGCTGTAACATCCCTGGTGTCTCTGACTGGTGTTTCCATTTTGTTTTTTAAACATTGAAGTTTTACATTAGAAAAACAAAAAAATAACATGAAAATCAGCAGGTTTTTATACAGAACATTTAAAAGATACAAAGCAAACACACTAGAAATATGTCATAAGAATGATGTACAGGGCGGAGTGATAAGAACACCTCAGGGCATTGGCAGGTCTGGTAAAGACACATGAGGAGTGTTACTCAGGTATGGAGGCAGAGCAGTCTGTGCAATCCAGATCAGCTACAACCTGAGGGGTAAATTACAGGAGAGTGAGAGGACCAGAAAGAGTCCAGCCGGGGTGATAAAGGAAGCCAAGCAACAGAGGCGTCACTGGTAGGGTATGACAGGGGGTCAGAGGGGTCCAGTGACGGCTCCGGGAGCTCGGCTGTGTGCTGATATAGGGGCCATTGTAAACAAAGATAAAATGTAATTAAGTTCACTAGTCACAACAGGGTCGACATCAGGGGGGTAGACAGGACTACTGAGAGCATCCTAGTTACCTCTGCCTGAAACATATAGCATCCTAGTGACCACCACCCAATACATACAGTATCGTAGTGACCACCACCCAATACATACAACATTCTAATAATCTCTGTTCAATACAGACATAATTTCAGCAACCACCACCCATGACTATTAACATCCTAGTCTTCTTCAAATAAAATAGGAGCTGCTGAGTGGCCTCCAGAGGACACCGGCCTACCGGGAAAATTCCCTGTAAGTCGTATGGCCAATCCGCCCCTGTATACTAGTATAGATACATTCATGGGTCTACTCAGGGTATGTGTATAATGATATGTGTAATTACTATACTAGTATATATATATTCAAGGGTCTACTCCAGGATATGTGTATAATGAGATGTGTTATTACTATACTAATATATATACATTCAAGGGTCTACTCCAGGGTATGTGTATAATGAGATGTGTTATTACTATACTACATCTTAATGGACATACTTGAGGACATCCTCCTACAGAGGAAAAGTCAGGATTTGCATTTATTCCAAGGAACAAGCTTTTTATTATTATAAATCAACATTTGTTATAAAATCTGATTTAATTAATATAAGTTCCTTTTTTATCGCCACTTTGTATGTACTTTGCACATGTGCGGCAGTCGTTACGTAATGTAACTCTGAGCGTATGTACCATCAGCATAAATAAAGGGGCGAGTTACCCATAGGACACCCGGAAATACGCTTTGTAAGCGGGGGGAGGCATTTAAATTGTACAGTATGTACGGGCTGCGTTAGGCAGTTACGTACGTGAATCCATTACATATGTACGTACTTGCGCTTTTAAAAGCTAAGGTTGGGTTTGGTAAAAATAAAACAAGCAAAGTACGTACGAGCGATGAGAGTGCCTGGGGGAGCGCATAGTAATTATACTAGTGTAAATACGCTACGCGTGGGAATGTAATAAGACCTTAGGTCTAGATCTGCCTCTGTATCTGTAATACACTGAAAGCTCTACTGTGACAGCATGGCGCCCTCTAGTGCTTGTGGGACAGATTGAGGATCCCTATGCATCGCTGTATATAACACGTGTAGTCATACCTCATTCTATCATGGGGACCAGGGTGGTGGTTTGAGGACATATAACATGAAGGTGTCTTTCATGTGTGCGGAAGGCTCTGGATAAAGACATGATGGAAATGGAGAAAATGGGGGAAGTGTTATTTTGCTATTGAAAGAGAAAGATAACAGTCAGATGATTCCTGTGTATGCCGGGTTACAGGAGTGTTTACCACGGACTTTGAAAAAGAACCCAGCTGGGTTTGAAACGCGTCAGTCGGCGGCTAAAGACGAACACAGGATCCTACCAGGCCATCAGAGCAGTGGACACTGATCCCCGCGGTACCTTCATAACATCAGGATACAGTTTTCCCACGGCTCTTGCTGTTTTCCATCTCCCTGGTATGAACCTTTGTTCCCACATTTATTATTTTAATTTGTTGTTGATCATTCTAATAAATTGTCTTGTTTTACATTTTGTCTCCTGTTTTGTGCCCCCTACTGGGGAAGGGCAGCAATTACAAGCTTCAGATCAACATTTTATATCATCTTCACTGGACTACCTATTTAATATTTATTCTACTTTTTATTCATATATATTTTGCTATTTAATTGTAATCTTTGTATGCAGTGATATATCTTTGAATTGCTTACTGCACACAGATACTGACCAGTTTTACTTTACACTGTTATTTAGACTTGGGCTGGTAAATGCCACCTCTCAACTCAACTAATAATTTTTGCAACAAATGAAATATGACTCCCCTGCAATCAACATGGTTTAGTCCAGGAGTAACTTTCCTCTTTTAATTGCAAGCTCCTTCTTAAGTCTGAATCAGGCCCCTGAAGTTTTGTGATTAGGAAAGGTTTGCAAAGCCGCCTCCACTTTCTCAGGTGAAAAAGGGGCCTAAAGCAAAGCCAAGTCCACAGCTGAAAAACAAGACAAGTCAATCTAATCCAATCCAGGTACACCCGCAACTCATCACCAGAGTATGTAACCCTACAAGAATATATATGTAAAATACTCTGAGTAGACTTTTGCAATGTCTGGGGCCCTAAAGTGCCTGACCTCTCTTGAATCCATCATTTCAGCAACATGGCTATGTCCTGAATCACCGCTGGATAAATACGCCAAATAAATCTCACCTAAATCAGTCTGCAGATATCTCTGATGACTAGCGAACAGGCAGCTGTGAAGGCAGGCGATTTTCCCTTTCAACTGCAAACTGCTGTGAAAAGGACTCTCTTCCAAATTCGTGGATTAGTAGACTCTCCATAAAGGACACCAGATCAGGGCTCTCAGCCTTCTCAGGGAAGCCAACAAAGCGAATGTTGTTAGGTCTCGATTTCCCTTCAAGGTCGGCAATCTTGTCTTTCCAGGAATTGACTTGAGAAGTTAAGATGTCTGCCCTTTCATATGGCTAGTAAGGTCTTCTGGGGCAGAGAGACGATGTTCAACCTCACCTATCCACTTGCATACATTATGAAGCTCATGGCGGATAATAGAGAGGTTGACCTGTGCTTCACCGATCTTCCCTGTAACATGGAGTTCAAAATCCGTTATTACCTGCAGGACCTAGGCAATTGTAAAGGAACTTAACTATTAGCATGAAAAGTCATTGATTTGTTTCATTATAGTCCTTTACCTATCAACCATAATTATATTATTACACATGTACAGTAGCAGAACAAAAAACAGACCTCTTATACTCACCCAGCATACATTGCATGGACAGTCCATCTGAACCACAACCCTTAATCTTCTACACAACCAAGCAATCTGCACCCCACACCCTGCACTCTGACATCATATATTCCAATGTTACAATGCTAATAAATTTATATTGATAAAATTATAATAATCATTAACAGTATTTTATGTCATTACCAACATAGTATTCCCATAGATAATCTCACATTTACTTAATATTACCTCATTCAACCATAATCCAATCACCTCAATCACAGGATTATCCCCTCACCTAAATCCCAGGATAATCCCCTCACCTCAATCCCAGTATAATCCTCTCATCTCAGTCCCAGGATAATCCTTTCACCTCAATCCCAGGCTAAACCTCTCACCTCAGTCCCAGGATAATCTTCTCTCCCCAGTCCCAGGATAATCCTCTCATCTCAAATCCC
>WWET01010849.1:0-17683 GCA_011038615.1 Limnodynastes dumerilii
CAACACTGTTGTCCCCATCTCTGAAACCCGGAGCCAATCCCAAACAATCCTTGAACGTGACAAGTAGTATCTAACCTAGCCTGAAGGTCCTCAAATTTTTTGTCAATATGAGGCAGAAACAGGTTATACAACTCTTTGGCCATCTCAGCCGAGGACGGCGATGAGACCTGTGAGGAGCTAGATTCCATTTCGCCTACCTCCGGGCACAAGAGCTGAGATCGTGGCAACTTATTAGGGATTTTGGGGGGCTTACCCTTTTTGGCAGAGTGGGACGTGCGTGATGGCATCAATGTTTCAAAATACCTTTCCATGCCCCAAGGGCAGGCACAGTAAACTTCTGAAAATGGCCAAAAGGAATCAGAGATGTTCAAAGAGTACCAAAAGAATGTTTCAACAGTCCCTCTCGCTACAAGATGTAAGTATTGTAATGTAACACTAGCTTTCCATAGGACATTCCGATAGGACACAGAATAAAATTACCTCATAACATGTTAGCAAATTGCCGCCAAAATGGCGAGTTTTCTTAACTCTTCAGCAATGACAAGCAAGTAATAAACAAAACAGTTGTGAATCTCTGAGTTACAAAAATTGTCACACTTGCACACTAATTTTGAAGTTGAATTGTTAAGAGAAAAGATATTCCCCCTCCCTCCGCAGTCACATATGCTACTTATTGGTACACGCCAACCTAGGCCAAGATCTTATTTTTTTTCTCTTTGTTGTTTTTTTTTTTTTGTTAGCTGGTGAAGATTATATTCAATGGTTAGCTCTGTACCAAGTAAATTCGATGAATCCCCAGTTTAGTACTTAATGGTATAACGGATTAGACAACCCCCTTCCCCCCAACACATAACACTGAACAATTATGTAGTTAAACATATGCTGTGCAGCACACCTGTACACTTATACAATTAGTCTTGTGTTGGAAAGGATACGTTGCCCAACTGTTCAAATTAGCTTCAGAGGCTTATCCTTTCACTTCTTGACCCCTTCCTTTTAACCCGTTTCCAGCAGTCCTCTTGTAGTATAAACAATGCCTGCGGTTTTCAGGTGCTAAAGAATATTTCTCGATAGTTGATCCTGGCTTGTAAATACTCTCCTGACTAGGCCACTTACAGGCACAGGGAAACAGTAGGTGTTAGGGAAGAGGAAAACAAGGATAAATGATATGCAGGTTTTCAATACAGTTCCCTTACTGAATATCAGGGTATAAAGACACAAATACAAGTAGAAAATGGCCGATCTAAAGCGAATTGGCGGGAAACTTTCGCTCCACAATATGACAGGACAAGAAAAAAGTTGGCGTTCGCGCCTTTTCCCTTCAACCGCCGCTTTGCCGTCCCTCCAACCTCTTTCAATGCCGGTGACTCACTGTTGACAGGAAAATCAGCTCGAAGAAGGCCCCATGTCCTCTGCAACACGGATGGTCTCGGGCTCCAGATGCCCGTGTCCAGCACGTTCCCCCCTCCAATAGGCCTCCTAGCATAGAGGCAGACTCCGGGGAATGTAAAATCTCTCCGCACCGTCCCGAGTGTTCCGGAGCAAATCTGACACTCTCCTGTCCTGATGGCACCCTCTGCAGAGGTAAATAGTAGGGTAGTTAGGGCAATTGCAGCAAATATTCGGACAATGGCACGGAGAGCCAAGCTAAAACGCGGCCACCTTGGTGCACCGCCCACCAGAAGTCCCATTAAAGTGTTTTTATTGATATAATTGTAAGCAAGTGAACTGACCGTCGGGAAGACTCCATTTGTTGCCAACAATGTTTCAGGCAGTTTCGTGTACGATGTGCGCTGTTGTCCACACTACCATAGGTACCCAAAATAAACACATGACATGAATAACCACAATTTTCTAATTTTTCCTTAACCAAACAACAATAGGGTGCACTATCCCTCAAGTAGGGGAAGTGGACCCAAACATCTATTAACGAATGTGAATACACCCAACATATTAACAGGAACAACAGTCGAAAAAACATGTATGAGCAAATCTTGCTATTATTACCTCAAGGTTGGGAAGTAGAACATTTAGCAAAGAACTATGCACCCTGATGTCACCCTTTTAATGTCATGAATGTTGTTTTATCTATCAGGGGTTTTGATTGCATTCAGGTCTGGCAGGGGAAGCCGGTGCTAAGTAAAGGACCCGCTTTTGCCACCTCTGGATCAGTAAAAAAATGAGGTTGTTCATTATGAACCACCCTGAGTTTGGCCGGGTATAGCAAGGCAAACTTTTTATTTTGTGCGTGAAGAGATTTACAAATGTCAGAAAATTCTTTTCTTTTTTTGGAGACTAGAATTGAAAAATCTTTCAGGGAGGGAGAGCTGTTTCACAGCAGCCATTTTGGAGACTTTAAGGGGTGTCTCCTAGGTAAGTTGGCTCTCAATTTATAAACATATATATGGGACCCAACATTGGGACTCTCAATTTTAGAGTTAGGACCACCATATACAGAAAGGCCTTGATGGTGGCTGGTGGCTTATTCCATATTTGATCAAATATGTGTAACGAACATTTCTGTGTTTTATTTTACAGATAGAACAGTAGAGTTTGTTACTGGTTTATGCCAGTGTGCTGGGGCTTTTCTTTCCATTTGTTTCTGTGGCAAGCAGAAATCCCACCTCAGCCAGTCAGCTGATCAAACCTATTCTCTAGACTGGCACATTCAGTGCAGCAGCTCTCTGGTTTATATCCTAGTTCAGCTACTCAAACTTTTTCTGCAGGCCATGAATAGGTTCTGCCAACTACTTTGTATTGAGTAGCCATGTGACTATGGTTTATGTAACCTAAAGATACCTTTGCACCGTGAATAGACGTGTATGGCATCACAGCAGAGCACCCACCTTTGGTGCAGCATGGCACCAGTTCACATCCCAGCTCAGCTGATCAAAACTCTTCCCTAGGCTGGCACATTTAGTGCCAAAGCTTGCCAGTTCATATCCCAGCTCACCAAGTCAAGCTTTTTCTGCAGGCCATGCTATGCCAACTATGTTTTATTAAGTATGCATGTGACTATGGTTTATGGGACCTAAAGATACCATTTTATCACAGCAGAGCACACGCCTTTGGTGCAGCAGGTCACCAGCTCAAATCCCAGCTTAGCCAGTCAGTCACCTGATCAAACCTCTTCCTTAGGATGGCACATTCAGTGCAGCAGCTCTCTAGTTCATAGCTCAGCTAGTCAAACTTTTTCTGCAGGCCATACTTTGTATTGAGTAGCCATATGACTATGCCACATATGGCATCACAGCAGAGCACCCACCATTGGTGCAGCAGGTCACCAGTTCAAATCCCAGCTCAGATAGTCAAAATTTCTTTGCAGGCCATGAATAGGTTCTGCCAACTACTTTGTATTCAGTAGCCATGTGACTATGGTTTATGGGACCTAAAAATACCATGCCACCACAGAGAGCCACATATGGTGCAGCATGTCACCAGTTCAAATCCCAGCCAGCTGATCAAACCTCTTCCCTAGGCTGGCGCATTCAGTGCAGGAGCTCACTGGTTTATATCCCAGCTCAGCTAGTCAAACTTTTTCTGCAGGCCATGAATCTATGCCAACTACTTTGTATTGAGTATGCAAGTGACAAAGGTTTATGGGACCTAAAGATACCATCTTATCACAGGGAGCCACATATGGCATCACAGCAGGTCACCAGTTCAAATCCCAACTCAGCCAGCCAGTTAGCTAGTCAAACCTCTTACTTAGGCTGGCACATTCAGTGTAGCAGATCACTGGCTCATATCCCAGCTCAGCTAGTCAAACTTTTTCTGCAGGCCATGAATAGGTTCTGCCAACTACTTTGTATTGAGTAGCCATGTGACTATGGTTTATGGGACCTAAAGATACCTTTTTACCACAGGGAGCCACATATGGCATCGCAGCAGGTCACCGGTTCAAATCCCAACTCAGCCAGCCAGTTACCTGGTCAAACCTCTTACTTAGGCTGGCACACTCAGTGTAGCAGCTCACTGGCTCATATCCCAGCTCAGCTAGTCAAACTTTTTCTGCAGGCCATGAATAGGTTCTGCCAACTACTTTGTATTGAGTAGCCATGTGACTATGGTTTATGGAACCTAAAAATACCATGTCACCACATAGAGCCACTTATGGCATCGCAGTAGAGCACCCGCCCTTTGGTGCAGTAGGTCATTGGTTCAAATTCCAGTTCAGCCAGCCAGTCAACTGGTCAAACCTCTTCCCTAGGCTGACAATAGGCTTCTTTGCACTGAGTTGCTATGTGACTGTGGTTCATGGGACTTAAATACACACCTTCACCAACAAGAGGCAGAGCACCCACATTCAGTGCAGCAGGTCATTGGTTCAAATCCCAGCTCATTTAGTCAGCTGATCATTCATCTGCCTTAGGCTGGCGCATTCAGTGTAGCGGCTCATATACCAGCTCAGATAGTCAAACTTTTTCTGAAGGCCATGAATAGGTTCTGCCAACTACTTTGTATTAAGTAGCCATGTGACTATGGTTTATGGGACCTAAATAAACACCTTCACCAACAAGAGGCAGAACACCCACATTAAGAGCATTCTATTTCCTAGGCTGGCACATTCAGTGCAGCAAGTCACTGGTTCAAATCCCAGCTTAGCTAGTCAAACTTTTTCTGCATCCATGAATAGGTTCTGCCAACTACTTTGTATTGAGTAGCCATGTGACTATGGTATATGGGACCTAAAGATACCATTTCACCACAGGGAGCCACTTATGGCATCGCAGCAGAGCATCCGCCTCTGGTGCAGCAGGTCACAAGTTCAAATCCCAGCTCCACCAGCCAGATAGCTGATCAAACCTCTTTCCTAGGCTTGCACATTCAGTGCAGGAGCTCAATGGTTCATATCTCAGCTCAGCTAGTCAAGCTTTTTCTGCAGGCCATGAATAGGTTCTGCCACCTACTTTGTATTTAGTAGCCATGTGACTATGGTTTATGTGACGTAAAGATACCTTTTCACAATGAAGAGCCACATATGGCATCACAGAAGAGCACATGCCTTTGATGCAGCAGGGGTCCAGTTCAAACCCCAGCTCGGCCAGTCAGCTGATCAAATCTCTCCCCTAGGCTGGCACATTCAGTGCAGTAGCTCTCTGGTTCATATTCCAGCTCAGCTAGTCAACCTCTTTCTGCAGGCCATGAATAGGTTCTGCCAACTACTTTTTATTGAGTAGCCATGTAACTATGGTTTATGGGACCTAAAGATACCATGCCATGTATGGCAGAGCACCTGCCTTTGGTACAGCAGATTAGTGCCAGTCAGCTGATCAAAACTCTTCCTTAGGCTGGGAAGATCTGTTGCAATTTTGAAAAATTATTTTGAGAATGGCGTGAATCTATTGTGTCCTTAAGCATGTTATAGTGGGATGAGATGAGCTTTCTAGGTTCTGGCGGGTTACCCAGCATTCTGTCAAGGTCATTTATCCAGTCTTCCGTGGAAAAGTCACTTACTACATGCGCGGCATAATGAGTGGCTTGGCACAAAGCAAAATCGTGAGTAAGGGGTAGGTTATCATTCTCTTGTAGAGTTGCTCTAGATAATATCTGTTGTCTACGCGAATCTATTATACATTTTATATTATTAAGTCCCCTATCTCTCCACATGGTAAAGGTGTATAAAGCTCCTCCATGTTGGAATGCCCGATTTCCCATTAATGGTAAAAAAAGTGTCTTATGACTTTGGAGTCCCATGTTAGTGCGTACCCTATGCCAAGTTTTACATGGAATCATTAATAATGGGTTATCCTCCACCTCTTGTGGGATATCAACTCTCCTCATGTGTAAAGAATTTGGTAAGGTTGTGGAAATCAAAAACGACTGCTCTATCGGGGTATTTGTATAGTAAGCTGTGTTATGGAGCCAATCCCGTACATACCATAACTGAATTGCTTGGCTATACAGTTTTAAATTTGGGAAATTTATGCCTCCCTGTGTACGTTTTAATTGTATGTTTATAAAGGCCAATTCTTGGACGCTTACCATTCCAAATAAACTTGCGGAATACTTTAGATAAATATTTTTCATCTGTTGGAGATAGTAATATGGGAAGTGCTTGTAAGGGGTATAATAATTTTGGGAAAGAAACCATCTTGAGCAAGTTGGCCCTACCCATAAAGGAGAGTGGAAGTTTCTGCCAGCTATTGATCTCTGCCGTTACCTCCTTTATCAGGTCTCTCATGTTCATAGAATATAAAGTGTGAATATTTCTAGGGATTTTCAATCCCAAATATGTGATGGCATGTTTAGACCAAGCAAGATTTAAGTCTTTAGCCCAGCTAGGTTTTATCTGTGGGCCTAATGACATTGCTACTGATTTTTCCTGATTTATTGTGAAACCTGAGATCTCTCCAAATTCTCTCATTATCCCCAAAATAGAGTGCAAAGATTGTTCTGGATTACTAATGTATAGCAACAGGTCATCCGCGAATGCCGTGATTTTGGTCTGAATGTGTCCTATTCCAATACCCTTAAAGAAATCCTCTGACTGTAATATTCTTAAAAGAGGATCTAATGCTAGATTAAATAATAGTGGTGACTATGGTTTATGGGACCTAAAGAGACCTTTACACCATTGGAAGCCACGTATGGCATTGCAGCAGAGCTTCCACGTTTGGTGCAATAGGTCAACAGTTCAAATCCCAGCTCAGCCAGCTGATCAAATCTATTCCTGAGGCTGGCACATTCAGTGCAGCAGCTCACCTAGTTAAACTTTTTCTGCAGGCCATGAATAGGTTCTGCCAACTACTTTGTATTGAGTAGCCATGTGACTATGGTTTATGGGACTTAAAAGATACCTTTTCACCATGAGAAGCTACGTATAGCATAACAGCAGAGCACCCAGCTTAGCCAACCAGTCAGCTGATCAAAACTCTTCCCTAGGCTGGCACATTCAGTGCAGCAGCTCAGCTAGTCAAGCTTTTTCTGCAGGCCATGAATAGGTTCTGCCAACTTCTTTGTATTGAGTAGCCATGTGACTGTGGTTTATGGCACCTAAAGATACTGTTTCACCATGAGAAGCTACGTATGGCATAACAGCAGAGCACCCAGCTTAGCCAGCCAGTCAGCTGATCAAAACTCTTCCCTAGGCTGGCACATTCAGTGCAGCAGCTCAGCTAGTCAAGCTTTTTCTGCAGGCCATGAATAGGTTCTGCCAACTTCTTTGTATTGAGTAGCCATGTGACTATGGTTTATGGGACCTAAAGATACCTTTTTACCATTGGAAGCCACATATGACATTGCAGCAGAGCTTCCACAATTGGTGCAGTATCTCAACAGTTCAAATCCCAGCTCAGCCAGTCAACTGATCAAATCTATTCCTGAGGCTGGCACATTCAGTGCAGCAGCTCACCTAGTTAAACGTTTTCTGCAGGCCATGAATAGGTTCTGCCAACTACTTTGTATTAAGTAGCCATGTGACTGTGGTTTATGGTACCTAAAGATACCCTTTCTACACAGATAGCTGTGTTTGGCAACACAGCAGAGCACCCACCTTTGGTGCAGCAGATTATTGGTTCAAGTCCCAGCTGAGCCAGCCAGTTAACTGATCAAACCTATTCCCTAGGATGGCACATTCAGTGCAGCAGCTCAAAGGTTCAAATCCCAGCTCAGCTAGTCAAACGCTTTCTGCAGGCCATGAATAGGTTCTGCTAACTACTTTATATTGAGTAGCCATGTGACTATTGTTTATGGGACCTAAAGATACCTTTTCAACACAGGGAGTCACATATAGCATCACAGCAGAGCACTCACCTTTGGTGTAGCAGTTCAACCAGCCAGACAGCTAATCAAACCTCTTTTCTAGGTTAGCACATTCAGTGCAGGAGCTCACAGGTTCATATTCCAGCTCAGCTAGTCAAACTTTTTCTGCAGGCTATGCCAACTACCTTGTATTGATTAGCCATGTGACTATGGTTTATGGGACCTAAAGATACCCTTCATCACAGGAAGCTTTGTATGGCATCACAGCAGAGCACCCACGTTTGGTGCAGCAGGTTATCGGATCAAGTCTAAGCTGAGCCAGCCAGTTAACTGATCAAACCTATTCCCTAGGATGGCACATTCAGTGCAGCAGCTCAAAGGTTCAAATCCCAACTCAGCTAGTCAAACACTTTCTGCAGGCCATGAATAGGTTCTGCCAACTACTTTATATTGACTAGCCATGTGACTATTGTTTATGGGACCTAAAGATACCTCTTTACCACAGGGTGTCACATATGGCATCACAGCAGAGCACCCACCTTTGGTGTAGCAGTTCAACCAGCCAGACAGCTGATCAAACCTCTTTCCTAGGTTAGCGCATTCAGTGCAGGAGCTCACAGGTTCATATTCCAGCTCAGCTAGTCAAACTTTTTCTGCAGGCCATAAATAGGCTATGCCAACTACTTTGTATTGATTAGCCATGTGACTAAGGTTTATGGAACCTCAAGATACCAGTTTACTACTAGGAGCCACATATGGCATCACAGCAGAGCACCCACCTTTGGTCAACAGTTCAAATCTCAGCTCAGCCAGTCAGCTGATCAAACCTCTTCCCTAGGCTGGCACATTCAGTGCAGGAGCTCACTGGTTCATATCCCAGCTTAGCTAGTCATACTTTTTCTGCAGGCCATGAATAGGTTCTGCCAACTACTTTGTATTGACTAGCCATGTGACTATGGTTTATGGGACCTAAAGATACACTTCCACCATGAGAAGCAATGTATGGCATCACAGCAGAGCACCCATCTTTGGTGCAGCAGGTCACCAGTTCAAATCCCAGCTTAGCCAGCCAGTCAACATATCAAACCTATCCACTAGGCTGGCACATTCAGTGCAGCAGCTCTTTGTTTCATTGCTCAGCTAGTCAAACCTTTTCTGCAGGCCATGAATAGGTTCTGCCAACTACTTTGTATTGAGTAGCCATGTGACTATGGTTTATGGGACAGAAAGATACCATTCCAACATAAAAAGCCACTGAAGGCATCACTGCAGAGCACCCACCTTTGATGCAGATGGTCACCAGTTCAAATCCCAGTTCAGCCAGCCGGTCAACTTATCAAACCTATTCACCAGGCTGGCATATTCAGTGCAGCAGCTCTAAGGTTCATATCCTGTTTCAGCTAGTCAAACTTTTACTGCAGGCCATGAATAGGTTCTGCCAACTACTTTGTATTGAGTAGCCATGTGACTATGGTTTATGGGACTCAAAGATACCCTTTCACTACGAGAAGCTACGTATGGCATCACAGCAGAGCACCCACCTTTAGTGCAGCAGGTCATCGGTTCAAAGCTCAGCCAGCTAAACAACTTATCAAACCTATTCACTAGGCTGGCACATTTAGTGCAGCAGCTCTCTGGTTCATAGCTCAGCTAGTCAATCCTTTTCTGCATGCCATGAATAGGTTCTGCCAACTACTTTGTATTGAGTAGCCATGTGACTATGGTTTATGGGACCTAATGATACCTTTTCACCATGAGAAGCCACGTATAGCATCACAGCAGAGCAACCACCTTTGGAGCAGCAGGTCAAGGGTTCAAATCCCAGCTCAACCAGCCAGTCAACTTATCAAACTTATTCACTAGGCTGGCACATTCAGTTCAGCAGCTGTCTGGTTCATAGCTCAGCTAGTCAAACTTTTTCTGCAGGCCATGAATAGGTTCTGCCAACTACTTTGTATTGAGTAGCCATGTGACTATCATTTATAGGACCTAAAGATACATTTTCAACATGAGAAGCCACGCCACGTATAGCATCACAGCAGAGCAACCACCTTTGGTGCAGTAGGTCACCGGTTCAAATCCTGGCTCAGCCAGCCAGTCAACTTACCAAACCTTTTCACTAGGCTGGCACATTCAGTGCAGCAGCTCTCTGGTTCATATCCCATTTCAGCTAGTCAAACTTTTTCTGCAGGCCATGAATAGGTTTTGCCAACTACTTTGTATTGAGTAGCCATGTGACTATGGTTTATGGGACCTAAAGATACCTTTTCAACATGAAAAGCCATGTATGGCATCACCACAGAGCACCCGCCTTTGGTGCAGCAGGTCACCCGTTCTAAATCTCAGCACAGCCAGCTGGTTAACTTATCAAACCTATTCATTAGGCTGACACATTCAGTGCAGCAGCTCCCTGGTTCATATCCCATTTCAGCTAGTCAAACCTTTTCTGCAGGCCATGAATAGGTTCTGCAACTACTTTGTATTGAGAAGCCATGTGACTATGGTTTATGGGACCTAAAGATACTGCTTTAACATGAGAAGCCACATATGGCATCACAGCAGAGCACCCACCTTTGGTGCAGCAGGTCACCGGTTCAAATTCCAGGCCAGCCAGCCAGACAACTTATCAAAACTGTTCACTAGGTTAGCACATTCAGTGCTGCAGCTCTCTGGTTCATAGCTCAGCTAGTGAAACTTTTTCTGCAGGCCATAAATAGGTTCTGCCAATTACTTTGTATTGAGTAGCCATGTGACTATGATTTATGGGACCTAAAGATACCAATTTTACCACAGTGAGCCACATATGGCATTGCAGTAGAGCACCTACCTTTGGTGCAGCAGGACAATGGTTCAAATCCCAGCTCAACCGATCAGCTGATGAAACCTCTTCCCTAGGTTGGCACATTCAGTGCAGCAGTTCTCTGGTTCGTATCTTATTTCAGCTAATCAAACCTTTTCTGCTGGCCATGAATAGGTTTTGCCAACTACTTTGTATTGAGTAGCCAAGTGACTATGGTTTATGGGACCTAAAGATACCTTTTCAACATGAAAAGCCATATATGGCATCACCGCAGAGCACCCACCTTTGGTGCAGCAGGTCAATGGTTCAAATCCCAACTCAGCCAGTCAGCTGCTCAAACCTCTTCTCTAGGTTGGCATGTTCAGTGCAGCAGATCTCTGGTTCATATCCCATTTCAGCTAGTCAAACTTTTTCTGCAGGCCATGAATAGGTTCTGCCAACTACTTTGTATTGAGTAGCCATGTGACTATGGTTTATGGGACCTAAAGATACCCTTTCACCATGAGAAGCCACATATGGCATCACAGCAGAGCACCCACCTTTGCTACAGCAGGTTAACAGTTCAAATCCCAGCTTAGAAAGCCATTCAACTTATCATACCTATGCACTAGGCTGGCACATTCAGTGCAGCAGCTCTCTGGTTCATATCCTGTTTCAGCTAGTCAAACTTTTTCTGCAGTCAATGAATAGATTCTGCCAACTACTTTGTATTGAGTAGCCATATGACTATGGTTTATTGGACCTAAAGATAACTTTAGACTGTGAGAAGCCATGTATGGCATCACAGCAGAACACCCACCTTTGGTACAGCAGGTCACTGGTTCAAATCACAGTTCAGCCAGCCAGTCAACTTATCAAACCTATTCAGTGCAGCAGCTCTTTGGTTCATCGCTCAGCTAGTCAACCTTTTTCTGCAGGCCATGAATAGGTTCTGCCAACTACTTTGTATTGAGTCCAACTACTTTGTATTGAGTAGCCATGTGACTATGGTTTATGGGACCTAAAGATACCTTTTTATTGTGAGAAGCCACGTATGGCATCACAGCAGAGCACCTGCCTTTGTTGTAGCAGGTCACCAGTTTAAATTCCAGCTCAGCCAGTCAACTTATCAAACCTTTTCACTAGGCTGGCACATTCAGTGCAGCAGCTCTCTGGTTCACATCCCATTTCGGCTAGTCAAACTTTTTCTGCAGGCCATGAATATGTTCTGCCAACTACATTGTATTGAGTAGCCATGTGACTATGGTTTATGGGACCTAAAGATACCTTTGCAACATGAAAAGCCAAGTATGGCATCACCGCAAAGCACCCACCTTTGGTGCAGCAGGTCACCAGTTAAAATCCCAGCTCAGCCAGCAGGTTAACTTATCAAACCTATTCACTAGGCTGGCACATTCAGTGCAGCAGCTCTTTTGTTCATTTCCTATTTCAGCTAGTCAAGCTTTTTCTGCAGGCCATGAATAGGTTCTGCCAACTACTTTGTATTGAGTAGCCATGTGACTATGGTTTATGGGACCTAAAGATACCTTATCACCATGAGAAGCCATGTATGGCATCACAGCAAAGCATCCACCTTTGGTGCAGCAGGTCACCAGTTCAAATCCCAGCTCAGCCAGCCTGTCAACTTATCAAACCTATTCGCTAGGCTGGCACATTCAGTGCAGCAGCTCTCTGGTTCATAGCTCAGCTTGACAAACTTTTTCTGCAGGCCATGAATAGGTTCTGCCAACTACTTTGTATTGAGTAGCCATGTGACTATAGTTTACAGGACCTAAATATACCTTATCAACATGAAAAGCCATGTATGGCATCACACCAGAGCACCCACCTTTGGTGCAGCAAGTCACCAGTTCAAATCACAGTTCAGCCAGCCAGTCAACTTATCAAACTTTTTCACCAGGCTGGCATATTCAGTGCAGCAGCTCTATGGTTCATATCCCATTTCTGCTAGTCAATCTTTTTCTGCAGGCCATGAATAGGTTCTGCCAACTACTTTGTTTTGAGTAGCCATGTGACTATGGTTTATGGGACCTAAAGATACCTTTTCAACATAAAAAGCCACGTATGGCATCACTGCAGAGCCCCCACCTTTGGTTCAGCAAGTCACAGGTTAAAATCGCAGCTCAGCCAGCTGGTTAACTTGTCAAACCAATTCACTAGGCTGGCACGTTCAGTGCAGTAGCCCCCTTGTTCATATCCCATTTCTGCTAGTAAAACTTTTTCTGCAGGCCATGAATAGGTTCTGCCAACTACTTTGTATTGAGTAGCCATGTGACTATGGTTTATGGGACCTAAAGATACCTTTTCACCATAAAGAGCCACGTATGGCATCACAGCAGAGCACCATGCTTTGGTGCAGCAGGACACCAGTTCAAATCCCAGATCAGCCAGCCATTTCATCAAACTCATTCCCTAGGCTGGCACATTCAGTGCAGCAGGTCACTGGTTCAAAGCCCAGCCCATCTAGTCAAATTTTTTCTGCAGGTTGAATAGGTTCTGCCAATTACTTTGTATTGAGTAGCCATGTGACTATGGTTTATGGGACCTAAAGATACCACTTTTACCGCAGGGAGCCACATATGGCATTGCAGTAGAGCACCTACCTTTGTTGCAGCAGGACATTGGTTGAAATCCCAGCTCAACCGATCAGCTGATGAAACCTCTTTCCTAGGTTGGCACATTCAGTGCAGCAGTTCTCTGGTTCGTATCTTATTTCAGCTAGTCAAACCTTTTCTGCCGGCCATGAATAGGTTTTGCCAACTACTTTGTATTGAGTAGCCAAGTGACTATGGTTTATGGGACCTAAAGATACCTTATCAACTTGAAAATCCATGTATGGCATCACAGTAGAGCACTCACCTTTGGTGTAGCAGGTCACCGTCTCAAATCACAGCTCAGCCAGTCAACTTATCAAACCTATTCAGTGCAGCAGCTCCCTGGTTCATAGCTCAGCTAGTCAAACTTTTTCTGCAGGCCATGAATAGGTTCTGCCAACTACTTTGTATTGAGTAGCCATGTGACTATGGTTTATGGGACCTAAAGAAACCCATTCACCATGAGAAGCCACATATGGCATCACAGCAGAGCACCCACCTTTGCTACAGCAGGTTAACAGTTCAAATCCCAGCTCAGCCAGTCAACTTATCACACCTATTCACCAGGCTGGCATATTCAGTGCAGCAGCTCTATGGTTCATATCCCATTTCTGCTAGTCAAACTTTTTCTTCAGGCCATGAATAGTTTCTGCCAACTACTTTGTATTGGGTATCCATGTGACTATGGTTTATGGGACCTAAAGATACCATTTCAACAATAAAAGCCATGTATGGCATCACAGCAGAGCACCCACCTTTAGTGCAGCAGATCACCAGTTCAAATCCCAGCTTAGAAAGCCAGTCAACTTATCATACCTATGCACTAGGCTGGCACATTCAGTGCAGCTCTTCTCTGGTTCATATCCCATTTCAGCTAGTCTAACTCTTTCTGCAGTCAATAAATAGATTCTGCCAACTACTTTGTATTGAGTAGCCATATGACTATGGTTTATTGGACCTAAAGATACCTTTAGACTATGCGAAGCTATGTATGGCATCACAGCAGAGCACCCACCTTTGGTGCAACAAGTCACCAGTCCAAATCACAGCTTAGCCAGCCAGTTAACTTATCAAACCTGTTCAGTGCAGCAGCTCTCTGGTTCATAGCTCAGCTAGTCAAACTTTTTCTGCAGGCCATGAATAGGTTCTGCCAACTACTTTGTATTGAGTAGCCATGTGACTATGGTTTATGGGACCTAAAGATACCTTTTTAACATGAAAATCCATGTATGGCATCACCACAGAGCACCCACCTTTGGTACAGCAGGTCATTGGTTCAAATCCCAGCTCAGCCAGCCAGTCAACTTATCAAACCTATTCACTAGGATGGTGCTTCCAAAGCAGCAGCTCTCTGGTTCATATCCCATTTCAGCTAGTCAAACTCTTTCTGCAGGCCATGAATAGGTTCTGCCAACTACTTTGTATTGAGTAGCCATGTGACTATGGTTTATAAGACCTAAAGATACCTTTTCACCTTTAGAAGCCATGTATGGCATCACAGCAGAGCACCCACCTTTAGTGCAGCAGGTCACTGGTTCAAATCCCAGCTCAAACAGCCTATCAACTTATCAAACCTATTCACTAGGCTGGCACATTTAGTGCAGCTGCTCTCTGGTTCATAGCTCAGCTAGACAAACTTTTTATGCAGGCCATGAATAGGTTCTGCCAACTACTTAGTATTGCGTAGCCATGTGACTATGGTTTATGGGACCTAAAGATACCTTTTCATCGTGAGAAGCCATGTATGGCATCACAGCAGAACACCTGCCTTTGTTGTAGTAGGTCACCAGTTTAAATCCCAGCTCAGCCAGTCAACTTATCAAACCTATTCACTATACTGGCACATTCAGTGCAGCAGCTCTCTGGTTCATATCCCATTCCAGCTAGTCAAACATTTTCTGCAGGCCATGAATAGGTTCTGCCAACTACTTTGTATTGAGTAGCCATGTGACTATGGTTTATGGGACCTAGAGATACCTATTCAACATGGTAAGCCATGTATGGCATCACAGCAACGCACCCACCATTGGTGCAGCAGGTCACTGGTTCAAATCCCAGCTCCGCCAGCCGGTCAACATATCAAATCTATTCACTAGGCTGGCATATTCAGTGCGGCAGCTCCCATTTCAGCTAGACAAACACCTTTGGTGCAGCATATCCCATTTCAGCTAGACAAACTTTCTCTGCAGTCCATGAATTGCTTCTGCCAACTACTTTGTATTGAGTAGCCATGTGACTATGGTTTATGGGACCTAAAGATACCTTTTCACCATGACAAGCCATTTATGGCATCACAGCAGAGCACCCACCTTTGTTGCAGCAGGTCACCAGTTCAAATCCCAGCTCAGCCAATCAACTTATCAAACCTATTCACTAGGCCAGCACATTCAGTGCAGTAGGTCTCTGGTTCATAGCTCAGCTAGTCAACCTTTTTCTGCAGGCCATGAATAGGTTCTGCCAACTACTTTGTATTAAGTAGCCATGTGACTATGGTTTATGGGACCTAAAGATACCATTTCTCCATGAGAAGCCACATATGGCATCACAGCAATGCACCCACCTTTGGTGTAGCAGGTCACTGTTTAAAATCCCAGCTCAGCCAGCCAGTCAACATATCAAAACTATTCACTAGGCTGGCACATTCAGTGAAACAGCTCTCTGGTTCATAGCTCAGCTAGTCAACCTTTTTCTGCAGGCCATGAATAGGTTCTGCCAACTACGTTGTATTGAGTAGCCATGTGACTATGGTTTATGGGACCTAAAGATACCTTTTTAACGCAAAAAGCCACGTATGGCATCACAGCAAAGCACCCACCTTTGGTGCAGCAGGTCAACTTATCAAACCTATTCATGCTTTGGTGCAGTAGGGCACCAGTTCAAATCCCAGCTCAGCCAGCCAGTTCGTTAAACCTTTTCCCTAGGTTGGCACATTTAGTGCAGCAGGACACTGGTTCAAAGCCCCACCCAGCTAGTCAAACCTTTTTTTGCAGGCCATGAATAGGTTCTGCCAATTACTTTGTATTGAGTAGCCATGTGACTATGGTTTATGGGACCTAAAGATACCCTTTTAACTTAAAAACCACGTATGGCATCACTGCAGAGCACCCACTTTTGATGCAGCAGGTCTCCGGTTCTAATCCCAGCTCAGCCAGACAGTCATCTTATTAAACCTATTTACTAGGCTGGCACATTCAGTGCAGCAGCGCTCTGGTTCATATCCCATTTCAGCTAGTCAAACTTTTTCTGCAGGTCATGAATAGGTTCTGCCAACTACTTTGTATTGAGTAGCCATGTGACTATGGTTTATGGGACCTAAACATACCCCTGCAACATGAAAAGCCACGTATGGCATCACCGCAGAGCACCCACCTTTGGTGCAGCAGGTCACTGGTTCAAATATTAGCTCAGCCAGTCAACTTATCAAACCTATTCACTAGGATGGCACATTCAGTGCAGCAGCTCTCTGGTTCATATCCCATTTCAGCTAGTCAAACTTTTTCTGCAGGCCATGAATAGGTTCTGCCAACTACTTTGTATTGAGTAGCCATGTGACTATGGTTTATGGGACCTAAAGATACCTCTTCACCATGAGAAGTCACGTATGGCATCACAGCAGAGCACCCTCATTTGGTGCAGTAGGTCACTGGTTCAAATCACAGCTCAGCTAGCCAATCGACCTATCAAACCTATTCACTAGGCTGGCACATTCAGTGCAGGAGCTCACTGGTTTATATCCCAGCTCAGCTAGTCAAACTTTTTCTGCAGGCCATGAATAGTCTATGCCAACTACTTTGTATTGAGTATCCACGTGACAAAGGTTTATGGGATCTAAAGATACCATCTTATCAAAGGGAGCCACATATGGCATTGCAGCAATTCACCAGTTCAAATCCCAACTCATTTAGCTAGTCAGCTCAGCCAGCCAGCCAGCTGGTCAATCTTTTTCCCTAGACTTGCAATAGGCTTCTTTGCACTGAGTTACTATGATTCATGGGACCTAAATATACACCCTCACCATCAGGAGGAAGAGCACCCATGTTCAGTGCAGCAGGTCACTGGTTTAAATCCCAGCTCAGCCAGCCGGTCAACTTATCAAACCTATTCACTAGGCCATGAATAGGTTCTGCCAACTATGATTTATGGGACCTAAAGATACTTTTTGAACTTGAAAAGTCATGTATGGCATCACAGCAGAACACCCACCTTTAGTGCAGTGGATCACCAGCTCAAATCCCAGCTAAACAACCGGTCAACTCATCAAACCTATTCACTAGGCTTGCACATTCAGTGCAGTAGCTCTCTGGTTCATATTCCATTTCAGCTAGTCAAACTTTTTCTGCAGGCCATGAATAGGTTCTGCCAACTACTTTGTATTGAGTAGCCATGTGACTATGGTTTATGGGTCCTAAAGATACCTTTTCAACACAAACAGCCACGTATGGCATCACAGCAGAGCACCCACCTTTGCTCCAGCAGATCACCGGTTCAAATCACAGCTCAGCCAGCCAGTTAACTTATCAAACCTATTCACTAGGCTGGCACATTCAGTGCACCTGCTCAGCCAATCAACCCTTTTCCCCAGGCC
>WWET01010850.1:0-10679 GCA_011038615.1 Limnodynastes dumerilii
AGTCATGATGTATAAATTCAGCAGCCGGAGCTCTCGTCACCGCGGTGCTGCTTCTAGTCATGATGTATATATTCAGCAGCCGGAGCTTGTCACCGCGGTGCTGCTTGTAGTCATGATGTATAAATTCAGCAGCCGTAGCTCTTGTCACCGCGGTGCTGCTTGTAGTCATGATGTATAAATTCAGCAGCCGGAGCTTGTCACCGCGGTGCTGCTTGTAGTCATGTTCATTGAGCTCTGAGTTAGAGGAACTAGGGGCTAAAATGCAACAGAATACAAATAATCTTCTGTGGTTTGTGCTAGTTACTGATCCCATGTGCGCATGACACCTACGTCACACGTCTCTAGAAAACTGTCTGCTGCCCTCTCCAGACTGTGATGGAGATTCTGATGTGTGACCAGTCTGGCCAGGTCTGGAAAATCTTTATCGCACTGTGGGCAGGAATAGTTCTGTAGTCTATGACAGCGATGGCCCCTCTGATGACGGAACAGGTTGGAGCTCTGAGTGAAGGTTTTCCCGCACTCACAAACGTACGGCCGCTCCCGCGTGTGCACTCGATGATGCATAATGAGATGGGATCTACACTTAAAACTCTTGTCACACCTCAGGCACTGGAAAGGTTTCTTTGCAGACTTGCCCGGATGGGTATTTAGTATTTTTAGCGTTTGTTCAGGGCTAACGTGCTCCTGAACGTCCAGATGAGCTCTTGTCACATCATCTGATTGTGTTGTACTATGTGAAGAACTTCTCTTCCCTGGTTTTCCCCGCTTCTTGCACAATGAGGAACGTGGCGTCTCCTCGTTAACGTCTGTTTCTGCAGCACAATCTTGCGTCTGGAGATTGCTGGGTGAAACTTCCTGCTTGATCTGAACAGTGGGCACGTTCTCTACTAAAACACAGAGAAAGTCATAAATAATGGATGCTTCAGATGTTGTCCCCATCCCGGGCTAGCAGAAAGCATTGTTAAACCTAAATCAGTATTAAGTCCACATGGCAAAGGGGATCGTACAACATGACCTATGTCTATATGTGAAACATTTTTCCTGCTATGTGGTCTGATGAAATGGTTTGTGGCTGATCCAGAGCAGGAGAGAGAGAGAGGACGAGACTGGTGCCAGTGTAGACCTGTGATAGCGTTATTTTTACTCTAATTCAGATTTTGTGTTGGGAAACTTCACCTTTTAATCTTTTTCTGTAAGCTCGCTCGCAACACAACACAGTCCAGACCCTACTCTCAAACTCCTAATCAGCCACCTGATTTTAAATACAAATACAATAATACATAAATTAGGACATGAATCTATAGTAAGAATTGATTTACAGTGTTACAGGCAACATGCTCATGCATTAAATAATGTGCCGCTTCCTTCTACAAGACCTGTTAGAGAACCACCGTGTTACATATACTGATGATTTCTATGGTTTGTTTTTTTTATTTGACATCTGATGTCGATATATCTGATCACAGAAAGATATTGCACCACCATAAAACTACACAGATTGTACTCCAAGTGTTAACATTTGAGGGAGTTTTGTAAAGGAAAAATATTCTTGTATTCACAACCTTTGGGGAATTTTTTGCTCTTTTGCAGAAGTTTCAGCATTCTGAGTACATCAATATCTGCTCTGTATGAGGACGGAGGTAACAGCCCAGGGGCCAGACACTCCCACCTTGTACGGATGACGAATATGAATGCAAGAGACAAGAATAAAAATAATGGGCTCCAGCATGGGTGTGAGGTTACAGGAGACCGTGTCCTCGGCCACATGTAGTCTAAGACGGCATAATGCTACCTCTCCTCTGGGTGGGTTTTCTGGTGAATGTGAAGGTAGGAGCTCCGAGTAAATCCCTTTCCACATTTGTTACACACATATGGCTTCTCTCCCCCATGAATCGCCTGATGCCTCACAAGTGTAGCATTCGCATAGAAACTTTTGCCACAGTGGCCACAGGCGTAAGGTCTCTCCCCCGTGTGTGTCCTCTGATGGATGATAAGGTACGGGCTCTGAGTAAAGGATTTGCCACACTGTGGGCAGACATGAGGTTTCTCACCCCGATGACCTCTTTGATGACGATACAGGTTAGATCTCTGAGTGAAGGTTTTCCCACACTCACATGCGTATGGTCTCTCCTGAGTGTGCACTCTCTGATGAATAATAAAGTGAGATCTACAGTTAAAGCTCTTCTCACATCTCAGACACTGGAAAGGTTTCTTTGCACATTTGCTTGGCAGTGTTCTACCTGGATCTTGAGTTTTGTCAGGGTTATCACTCTCCTGAGCTCCCACATTGTCCGTTCTCAGGTCATCGGGGTTCGAGCCAGTGTGTAAAAGGTTTCTGGTTGCTGGTTCCCTGTGCACCTGGCTCGGACTTATTTGTTCTCTAATATCCTGTGTCTGGAGACTGCTGGGTGAGACTTCCTGCTTGATCTGAATATTGGGCATGTTTTCTACTGAAACACAGAGAAAGTCATAAACAAACAAGGTTCCGCGAGTTGTTGATTAAATACCTTACTTTCAATTTGCCAAAGCTAGTTTTAAATGACAGCACGTAATAAGGGCAAACACAGACTCTACTCAGTCTTCAATAGGGGCAATATAATAGCAGAAGAGACCACAAGCTTTGTATCTCAGTGACATTCGACTATAGCAATGAGTGTGCCATCTGGCACTATACCACCAAGAGCCTGGAGAGATGTCTTTCCTGCCTTTACATGACGAGATGTAGGAGTAATAAATAAACCTGTCTCATTAATAAACTGGTAAAATTCTGACGCAGTTAATGTTCATCTACAGGTACCCAAACACTGATGACCCCAAAAGACCTGTAATATTTCTATCCATCTGCTCTGCCAGCAATGCATCCTCGGGTCTCGAACCTCTATGTCTGACACTGAGTTATATGAAAGAGGCATTTAGTTTTGATTGTTACAGAAGGTCACATATTTTTGCAATTAATCTGAGCTAGGGCTTTGTTGGTCTTCATTCACTTCCTCATCTGGACAGTGACTGATCCGTAGCAGTTTTTCTTATCAGTCAGATCATATCCATCGCCATACTTGGTAAAGATCCATTCTTTGAGCATAAGGTGGTCCTTGCTGCTAACATCATCCACGATCGTATAGCACTGAAATGCTGGTGGAAACTTTTCTTCCATTTGAAAGCCATTGGAATATCCCAGGGGTGAACCTACATTTGAGGCCCTGAAACTTGAACAGTTATGGGAGCTCCTTCGCTAATCGCACCAATAGGGCAACATCCAACAATGTCCAAGGGGCCTTACTGCCCTTGCAGGGAGGTGGTGGTAGTGGGGAAGAATCCCATAAAGTGAGCCCCCATCCCACCAGCAATGAGGTCTGGGTAACCGCTGTTCTCTTCTTCAATAGGGTTGTTCCATAAGAGATCACCACCATCTTTTTTTTATGTAACCACTACATCTCATATTTTGATTAAAATAGCTATACCGGGTTATCTCACAGGCCAAAGACAGTAAAATAACCTTATTTTAATAACACAGACTTAAAAACTCGATTGATTTTGTTGAAAAATGCACTCTAGTAAAACAGCTTAAAAAAAAATAAAAAAAAGTTTCTTCAGGGACACTCCAGAAAGCTTCATAGTAGATCTGCCACCAGTGCATCCAGCCAGAATCCTCTCTACATCATGGTGCCACCAGTGCATCCAGCCAGAATCCTCTCTACATCATGGTGCCACCAGTGCATCCAGCCAGAATCCTCTCTACATCATGGTGCCACCAGTGCATCCAGCCAGAATCCTCTCTACATCATGGTGCCACCAGTGCATCCAGCCAGAATCCTCTCTACATCATGGTGCCACCAGTGCATCCAGCCAGAATCCTCTCTACATCATGGTGCCACCAGTGCATCCAGCCAGAATCCTCTCTACATCATGGTGCCACCAGTGCATCCAGCCAGAATCCTCTCTACATCATGGTGCCACCAGTGCATCCAGCCAGAATCCTCTCTACATCATGGTGCCACCAGTGCATCCAGCCAGAATCCTCTCTACATCATGGTGCCACCAGTGCATCCAGCCAGAATCCTCTCTACATCATGGTGCCACCAGTGCATCCAGCCAGAATCCTCTCTACATCATGGTGCCACCAGTGCATCCAGCCAGAATCCTCTCTACATCATGGTGCCACCAGTGCATCCAGCCAGAATCCTCTCTACATCATGGTGCCACCAGTGCATCCAGCCAGAATCCTCTCTACATCATGGTGCCACCAGTGCATCCAGCCAGAATCCTCTCTACATCATGGTGCCACCAGTGCATCCAGCCAGAATCCTCTCTACATCATGGTGCCACCAGTGCATCCAGCCAGAATCCTCTCTACATCATGGTGCCACCAGTGCATCCAGCCAGAATCCTCTCTACATCATGGTGCCACCAGTGCATCCAGCCAGAATCCTCTCTACATCATGGTGCCACCAGTGCATCCAGCCAGAATCCTCTCTACATCATGGTGCCACCAGTGCATCCAGCCAGAATCCTCTCTACATCATGGTGCCACCAGTGCATCCAGCCAGAATCCTCTCTACATCATGGTGCCACCAGTGCATCCAGCCAGAATCCTCTCTACATCATGGTGCCACCAGTGCATCCAGCCAGAATCCTCTCTACATCATGGTGCCACCAGTGCATCCAGCCAGAATCCTCTCTACATCATGGTGCCACCAGTGCATCCAGCCAGAATCCTCTCTACATCATGGTGCCACCAGTGCATCCAGCCAGAATCCTCTCTACATCATGGTGCCACCAGTGCATCCAGCCAGAATCCTCTCTACATCATGGTGCCACCAGTGCATCCAGCCAGAATCCTCTCTACATCATGGTGCCACCAGTGCATCCAGCCAGAATCCTCTCTACATCATGGTGCCACCAGTGCATCCAGCCAGAATCCTCTCTACATCATGGTGCCACCAGTGCATCCAGCCAGAATCCTCTCTACATCATGGTGCCACCAGTGCATCCAGCCAGAATCCTCTCTACATCATGGTGCCACCAGTGCATCCAGCCAGAATCCTCTCTACATCATGGTGCCACCAGTGCATCCAGCCAGAATCCTCTCTACATCATGGTGCCACCAGTGCATCCAGCCAGAATCCTCTCTACATCATGGTGCCACCAGTGCATCCAGCCAGAATCCTCTCTACATCATGGTGCCACCAGTGCATCCAGCCAGAATCCTCTCTACATCATGGTGCCACCAGTGCATCCAGCCAGAATCCTCTCTACATCATGGTGCCACCAGTGCATCCAGCCAGAATCCTCTCTACATCATGGTGCCACCAGTGCATCCAGCCAGAATCCTCTCTACATCATGGTGCCACCAGTGCATCCAGCCAGAATCCTCTCTACATCATGGTGCCACCAGTGCATCCAGCCAGAATCCTCTCTACATCATGGTGCCACCAGTGCATCCAGCCAGAATCCTCTCTACATCATGGTGCCACCAGTGCATCCAGCCAGAATCCTCTCTACATCATGGTGCCACCAGTGCATCCAGCCAGAATCCTCTCTACATCATGGTGCCACCAGTGCATCCAGCCAGAATCCTCTCTACATCATGGTGCCACCAGTGCATCCAGCCAGAATCCTCTCTACATCATGGTGCCACCAGTGCATCCAGCCAGAATCCTCTCTACATCATGGTGCCACCAGTGCATCCAGCCAGAATCCTCTCTACATCATGGTGCCACCAGTGCATCCAGCCAGAATCCTCTCTACATCATGGTGCCACCAGTGCATCCAGCCAGAATCCTCTCTACATCATGGTGCCACCAGTGCATCCAGCCAGAATCCTCTCTACATCATGGTGCCACCAGTGCATCCAGCCAGAATCCTCTCTACATCATGGTGCCACCAGTGCATCCAGCCAGAATCCTCTCTACATCATGGTGCCACCAGTGCATCCAGCCAGAATCCTCTCTACATCATGGTGCCACCAGTGCATCCAGCCAGAATCCTCTCTACATCATGGTGCCACCAGTGCATCCAGCCAGAATCCTCTCTACATCATGGTGCCACCAGTGCATCCAGCCAGAATCCTCTCTACATCATGGTGCCACCAGTGCATCCAGCCAGAATCCTCTCTACATCATGGTGCCACCAGTGCATCCAGCCAGAATCCTCTCTACATCATGGTGCCACCAGTGCATCCAGCCAGAATCCTCTCTACATCATGGTGCCACCAGTGCATCCAGCCAGAATCCTCTCTACATCATGGTGCCACCAGTGCATCCAGCCAGAATCCTCTCTACATCATGGTGCCACCAGTGCATCCAGCCAGAATCCTCTCTACATCATGGTGCCACCAGTGCATCCAGCCAGAATCCTCTCTACATCATGGTGCCACCAGTGCATCCAGCCAGAATCCTCTCTACATCATGGTGCCACCAGTGCATCCAGCCAGAATCCTCTCTACATCATGGTGCCACCAGTGCATCCAGCCAGAATCCTCTCTACATCATGGTGCCACCAGTGCATCCAGCCAGAATCCTCTCTACATCATGGTGCCACCAGTGCATCCAGCCAGAATCCTCTCTACATCATGGTGCCACCAGTGCATCCAGCCAGAATCCTCTCTACATCATGGTGCCACCAGTGCATCCAGCCAGAATCCTCTCTACATCATGGTGCCACCAGTGCATCCAGCCAGAATCCTCTCTACATCATGGTGCCACCAGTGCATCCAGCCAGAATCCTCTCTACATCATGGTGCCACCAGTGCATCCAGCCAGAATCCTCTCTACATCATGGTGCCACCAGTGCATCCAGCCAGAATCCTCTCTACATCATGGTGCCACCAGTGCATCCAGCCAGAATCCTCTCTACATCATGGTGCCACCAGTGCATCCAGCCAGAATCCTCTCTACATCATGGTGCCACCAGTGCATCCAGCCAGAATCCTCTCTACATCATGGTGCCACCAGTGCATCCAGCCAGAATCCTCTCTACATCATGGTGCCACCAGTGCATCCAGCCAGAATCCTCTCTACATCATGGTGCCACCAGTGCATCCAGCCTCTTGTCACGCCGCTTCTGAACAACAAACAACGTCAGAAGCGTCTTACCTGGGCTGAAGAAAAGAAACCAAGGTCCCAGAGTCTGGAGGAAGAATGGAGAGGCACAATCCCAGAGGCTTGAAGTCCAGTGTGAAGATTCTATAACACCTCAGCAGTGCCACAGGCTGATTGCATCCATGCCACGCCGCATTGAGGCAGACACCCATGCCACGCCACATTGAGGCAGTCATTCGTGCCACGCTGCATTGAGGCAGTAATGTGCAAAAGGGGCCCAAACCAAGTACTGAGTACATATGCATGATTATACTTTTCAGAGGGCTGACATTTCGGTATTTAAAAACCTTTTTTTTATATTTATTTCATGTAATATTCTAATTTTGAGAGATTTTGCTTTTGGGTTTCTCATAAGCTGTAAGCCATAATCATCTAAATTAAAACCAATAAAGATTACAAATACAAAAAGTGGTGAGCTAGTAGACTAAATATCATGAGCCAACTCCTAAATAAAATCAAAGACTTTTATTAACAAAAGAAAATATTAAGACATGCAATTGTTACTGTATAGAATGACACATAACAAATATTCTACTATTATTACTTGTTAATTAGTATATCAAACTGGCCAGTTGATTGAATGGTCTCAAAAACCCTGCAGGGATTTATATTGAAATACTGAATAAACAGTTAGTTGTAAAACTTGAGAACACGGTACCAGCTACAAAGTCGATGTAAGTGCTCTATAAACAAATCTGTCACGGAGTATGTTAAGTTCCAAGCTAATGTAGCACTGCTAGTCTGAGGAATTGGCGTGATGGTATTGAATTGGAGGAGCCAACGACGGGGATAGGAACAATGTAATACGGTATATAGTAATTCCCCGTACCCTGGTACCTGTACTCCCGGCTGGGATGTGTATGAGGACGTCTCACTGCACCGTAAGTATTTACGGGTGGTCCCACAGGGCTGTTTCTAAAACCAATAAAGGCTTGAAATATCTCACTATGCATGTAATGAGTCTATATAATTACTAAAATAAATGAACTTTTGAACGATATTCTATTTTTTCGAGTTTCACCTGTATGTAGCTGGACATTAAAGGAGCACATTGTACTTTGCCACATTGAATCCAAGCAGCAACAATAGATATTTTTTAGTAAAAACAAAGAACCCGGCGTGCAAACCTTCAGCTCAATGCAGGTGAAGGTGTCAGCTGAGAAGTGTATGGAAGATGGACAAGTTATTCCCTTCCATCATCTCAGTGGGCCCAAGTATAGTCCTTACCCAGGGACTGGAGCGTTTGCTCATTCTCCGTCATCAAGTTGCTGTACAGCTCCCGTTGCTCTTTCTCTGCATGGTCCCACTCTTCAGTCGAAAAAGTAACCAGGTTGTCAGGGGGCAGAGGGCCCTGAAACAAAGAAAGAAGGGTCCATGCACAGACACAGAGATGGCATACAGCTTTACAGTGGATAGAAAAAGTCTACATCTCCAACCAGGTAAGTAGAGAGGGAGAGAAGGCGCTCTACTAAAATGGAAAACTACAGCAGCCCTAAACACAAGGGGTACCACCAATTTCCCCAAAGATACAATGGAAATAGAAAAATGTGTGATAGGGCGCTAGTAAGGGGAAGGATGGGTGAGATAAAGCCAGATAAAAGGTATCAAATAAATATCAAATAAAATTTAAAACATTAAAGAGATAATAAAAGTTCAAACTAAGTTTTTTCTCTTACTAAGAGATAAGAGAAATCAAAACTTAGTTTGAACTTTGACCTTTGGAAGACCGGAAAATGCTTTAAATAGTTATCCGGTGTCCATACCCCACATTGCCTTGAAAAAGAATTCTGGTAATTCGCAACGCGTCGGTGGGGTCCGTTGTGCAGCTGTTCAGTGTTTGTGTCCCTCCACCTCCGTCTCTGCTATTTTTCCCGGGAGCCTTACCATCGCCAGCAGACCGGATTAGTGCTATTATGTCTAGGTACGCAACGCTGTTACTGCATTCATTGCTGTTTTATTTTTTTGTATTTCTTTATCATTGCCCCACTCTTTATTTTATGTTGTGAATAAATAAATTCTTTGAAGTTATATTGATTTTCAATTTTTTTTTTACCTTTTGTCCTCTACCCCACCCCTACCCCTTCGGGGGGAGCGCTTTGGTATCTCCTCCTTTATAAGGGAACAATCGCCAACAGTGGGAGAAAATTAGGAAGGACATCATTAAGGAACTACGCCTGTACGGGGATCACCTTACACCTGGTCTATTGTTGAACATTGCACCTTATCTAAAAGACGTCCATCATTGAACTTTCAATTCCAGGACAGCGGCTCTGCTGATTTCCAAGTGACTTTCTTTTTACACTTACATTATATCCAGGTGTAGCAAGAAATCACTTCTAGAGTAAGAAACATTTGTTTTATTTCTGCAAAGCACTTTAGCGCCATCTACTGACGGTCTTTTAGAATTTCAGCCTTGCGTTGGTATTTTTTCAGAAAAGCACTTTAGCGCCATCTACTGATTTTTTTTTAGTAATACATGTCTGATTTTATTTCTCTTATACCTTTTATCTGGCTTTATCTCACCCGTCCTTCCCCTTACTAGCGCCCTATCACACATTTTTCTATTTCCATAACGTCTCCAACCAGCTCCGACTCCCCGCCAGTCTACATCTCCAACCAGCTCCGACTCCCCGCCAGTCTACATCTCCAACCTGCTCTCCCCACCAGTTCATTCACTACAGAAATAATCAACATTCTCCCAACTCTTCTCTTAAGAATGCCCGCTCCCAACCTCCTCTACCTAGAAGTGACTACAATTGCTAAGGTGTGAAGTTCTCGGATTGGGGAGGAGTGAAGGATTTGGATTTGGGGAGGGGTGAAGGATTCGGGGAGGGGTGAAGGACTAGAATTGGTGAACTGTTCTTGCCCCATCCAACACAAGAATAATCACCATCCTCCATACTGGAGACATGATAATGAGAAAAGAAGTAGGACGATGATAGGATAAACACATGTTGCTGATCAGAACTGAACCCTCATCATACATTTCTATGGGAAGCCTCCACTTAAGCATAATACAAGTATACAGGATATGAGAAATGTAACATACCTCATTCACAAGGTGAAGGATTCCTAGAACCAGTTTGGTAATCTGATCCACCAAAAGCTTGTTTTCATTAATTCTCTTATGAAGTGTCCGGCACAACCCACTGTCCCCCGTTGTCACCATTTCACCCTGGAAAAAGAAAGGCACGACTCAACTCTTACCCTGCTTAGAAGTGGAGCACACATACACACATATATAACCATCCCTTCACATGAGCAATATCTCCAGGATCAGATCCATTTATTCGCTACGTAGTAAAACAAGCCACACCTTTACATCCCTAATATAATCCACTCCTCTCCTGCCGTCCTGACTCTCCAGTCTATCCTAAAGGTTGCTGTCTGCAACATTCCTTGGTCAGACCGAGTTCTTTCTTTTCCATGTTAATGCCCCTTCTCGTTACTATGCAGTCCCCATACCTGTCACTCTACCTTTCCGTCTCCTACTATCACCAGGGTGTCATTTGCAGGCTGCTAGAATGTAGTTTTGCAGTCATGGATGTATTTAGCATTTTGTTTACTGTTGTAGGTTAC
>WWET01010851.1:0-17672 GCA_011038615.1 Limnodynastes dumerilii
TCGTTGCAATCTCGTAGGTCTGGATCAGGCCCAATGAAACTAAGTTCCTTGGGGTTCTGTTGATGGTATTTAGCAAAGTGGTCTGACACGCTGTGGGCTGTATAGCCTTTACGGATATTTTGTAGGTGTTCGCCTATTCTGTCTTTGAGGCTTCTTGTGGTTCTTCCAACATATTGGAGTTTACATGGGCAGCTGATAAGATAAACTACGTGTTTTGAGTGGCAGGTGATGGTACTGGAAGTTTTGTATGTAGTGTGGGTTTGGTTAGAAGTAAAGTAGGTTGTGGGTTTGGTGCTACTGTAGTTACTGTTTTTGCAACCCAAACAATTACCACAGTGGAAGAAGCCTTTTTCTGATTTGAGCCAGGTGGTGGGGGTGGTTCTTTTGATGTGATTTTTAATGAGTTTTTGGTGGATATTGGGAGCTTTTTTGTATATGATGTTTGGACGGGGGCCGATGTATGGGGCAAGGAGTTCATCTTGTAGAAGGAGACTCCAATGTTTATTGAGAATTTTTTGGATTTGTTTGGTTTGGTTATTGTATTGGGTGATAAAAGTGATTTTAGAATCAGTTTTGTCTGAAAGTTTGTTGTGTTTGTATTCAAGAAGGTCTTGTCTTTCTGAGGTGGCTGCTTTGTGGAAGGCTTCTTGAACAATGTGTTCTGGGTAACCTTTCTCTAAGAATTGGCGGGCTAGTGTGGTTCCCTGTATGTTAAATACTTCTTTGTTTGTGCAATTGCGGCGGATACGTTTGAATTGGCCTATGGGGATGTTGTTCAACCAATTAGGATGGTGGTTACTTGAGGAAAGAATAAAGCTGTTGACATCGACTGGTTTCTGAAAAGTGGATGTTTCAAGTTTATGATTTTCTATGTATATGTTGAGGTCCAAGAATTCTACTTTGTTTCTGCTGTAGTGGGTGGTGAATTTGAGATTGTTCTGATTGTTGTTGAGTTGTGAAATGAAGGTGAGGAGAGAGGATTCGGAGCCCTTCCAGATGAAGAATACATCATCGATGTAGCGGCGCCAGAGGAACAGCGACTCAGGTAATGAGCTGGGGGGACCAGATGGAATGGGACTCCCACCAGCTCATGAACAGGTTCGCGTAACTTGGCGCGAACCGTGTCCCCATCGCCATCCCCTGGCGCTGCAGGAAGAACTCCTCATCGTACCAGAAATAGTTGTGTTGTAGAATAAATTGAATGCCTTGGAGTATGAAATCTATCTGTCTGTGGTCTAGTTTCGGGTCTTGGGTGAGGAAGTGTTTGATGCTGTTGAGGCCCTGGGTGTGATCGATGACGGTGTATAAGGAAGTTATGTCGCTAGTGGCTAGCCCACATATCTTCCTCCCAGTCGATGTCTGCAAGAATTTTGAGGATTTGTGTGGTGTCCTTGAGGTGAGATTTTTGTGCTGTTACATAGGGTTGGAGGAACCGGTCAAGATATTGGGAAAGATTTGTAGTGATAGAATTGATTCCAGAAATTATGGGTCTGTCTGGGGGATGGGTCCTGTGTTTGTGGATTTTGGGTAAGAAATAAAAAACAGGAATTTTGGGGTGTGTGGTGTGGAGGTAGTCATATTCTTTGCGGGTTAAGATACCTAAGTCAAGGCCAGATTTGAGTAGAGTATTGAGTTCTTGGTTGAAGGCACGTGTAGGGTCTGATGGGAGTTTTTGGTAGGTGGCATCGTCATTAAGGATCCTGAGGGCTTCGGTGTGGTATTGTTCATAATCCATAATCACGATTCCACCTCCTTTATCGGCTGCTTTGATAACCAGTTTGGGGTTGTTTTGTAGTGAATTTAGAGCTGATTTCTCTAGTTTTGTGAGATTTGGTGGTCTTTTTGTGTATTTTTGCTTGCGTTCTAATTTGTCCAAATAATTGATTACAAGCTGTTCAAACGTCTGTATGTAGTTCCCTTTCATGTGGGTTGGGTTGAATTTAGAAGGGGGTTTTAGATCCGAGTATAGAAATGGGTCATGTTGTTGTCACAGTCGGCGGTAAACGCCGCCGGACTTACCCGCGGCCACGCTCCTCTGACTCCATCGGCGTGCTGCAGTCCTGTCTGGCGGGAGCTCTGGCTCAAGGGCACCGCCATGACGGTCCATGGCACATGACTGCCAAGCACCAATCGGGCCTCTGCAGCCGCAGCCATGTGACACAAGTGTCCAATCAGCCCTTAGAGAAGGCTATTTAAATCCAGCCAGAGCTCTCTTCTGTGCCAGATCTACTTTGTCACAGAAGGAGCCTGGTTCACTCATTGCTGCATGCAATCCTGTCTTGCCTGCAATCCTGTGTTGCCTGCAATCCAGTCTTGCCTGCAAATCCAGTCTTGCCTGCAAATCCAGTCTTGCCGTCCAGTCCGGCAGTCCAGCCCAGCCAATTGCCAGCTATCCTGCCCAGTCTACATTACTGATACCCCTAAGCACAAGCATTACTTGAGAGCACCCTGCTTCGTCTTTGAGACCCTGACTCCGCCCTCTGACCAACCCTCCAGCGGCTCCCAAAGTCCTCAGGCCGTGATAGTTGTGTAGTGCTGTTTGCCTCTGCTGGGGATTTGTGAAAGTATTTCTTGAGAGTGAGTTTCCTGATGTATTTGTGTATGTCCAGGTATACGTCAAATTTGTTTGGTTTATTGTCTTGTGCGTATTTCAAACCTTTATTGAGGAGTGAAATTTTTGCCTGGCTGAGAGGGTGTGAACTTAGGTTAAATATGCCCTTGTGTTCTACTTGGGCATTTGGGATTGTGGCAGTCTTTCTTTGGTACAAAAGTACTCACGATCTCTATATAGGAAAAGTTATTTCTTCACGTTGAAAAAATAAGTGAAGTAGCTTCTATGTAATAATATTCTATGATTGATACTTTGTTGCAAAATTTTTCCTCCTTTTGCTTTGTACCATTCATACATATAAGGATAATGCACTATTGGTTCCTTTCTCTCTTATAACACTTCAGAAAACTATACAATGTATTGCACTTACATATTTCATAATGTTGTATATGCCTTTCAAAATTGAATAGAGTTATTCTTATCCTTCTCCACTCTCCTGGTTTGCTATCAATGGTGATCAGGAACTCTCCAATATCCTTATTGTACAGGTCCACGTAACTCTCATCTCCCAGCAGGGGGAGCTGTGAGTCCAGCCGACAGAGACTGCGGTGTCCTGGTAATAGAACGCTGGAGGAACTCTTGGAGCAGATATCGGAGAGTTCCTGATTACCATTGATAGAAAACCAGGAGAGTGGAGGAGGATAAGAATAACTCTATCTAATTTAGAAAGGCATATACAACATTATGAAATATGTAAGTGCAATACATTGTATAGTTTTCTGAAGTGTTATAAGAGAGAAAGGAACCAATAGTGCATTACAAAGCAAAAGGAGGAAATCATTTGCAACAAAGTATCAATCATAGAATATTACTACATATAAGCTACTTCACTTATTTTTTTTCAACGTGAAGAAAGAACTTTTCCTATATAAAGATGGTGAGTACTTTTGTACCAAAGAAAGACTGTTTGAATTTATTTGGGACTTTAATATCAAAAGAATTGCTTTGATATAATCTGTATGTTAAATAAGATATCTCCAGAGCCTAGATCTACATACGAAACAATTTCTTTTTCTTTGTAACTTTTTATTAGTTTGTGGATTCTACTACTGTATGTGGATTAAGGCTGCAGGATTTTTTAAATAAGCGTAGGTAGTTATAGAAATATCTTTTCTTGGTAGTTTTCTTCACCCAACCTGTCAAATGTTAATATTCATAAAGAAATGGCTTGATTATTAAGTCCTAACAATAGTAAGTTCGCTGTAACTACTCACCAATAAGGGTCAATCCACAAGATCATCTCTTTGGGGTATGGCGGATCCTTCTATTTAAGGCCAGTTTGGACACATGTTTTCAAGATGCTCTCTTCCTTGTTGCCTTTTCCTTATTATATGAAGAATATATTATATTACATGTTTCTTTTATTTTCTTAAACATTTGTCTGATGAAAATAATGAAATAATTATTTAAAGAAATATGATATAATACCTAAAGGAGGCTAACTATTAAATGTTAAGGTGCTGTATATATTAGTGTTGTATACATAGAAATAATATCACTAGTCTTTAACCTTAATCACTGCTTAAGTGAACAGATAAAAAAAAAACACAGGGATGTCATTTTCAGTATCTTTATTAGAATCTTTTTAAGTTTGTCACTTTCTTATACTAGAGTATTCTGAAAACAGATAGTAGTAAATAATATTTTAATATTATGATAATTAATTAAAACATTTTTTGGTATATTTCGAAACATGAAAAACATTTAGAAATCAGGCAGGAGTTTTGAGGGTCAGAGAGATTTACTCATTAATTTGCTATTCTCATGTATTATTACAACATAAAACAAAATACAATGATACCAGTATGCCAGGCCCTTCTTTGGCTTATCTGGATACCAGTGTCCGGTGTACTTATGGCACAGGATCTCTGCCAGTTTTTTACAAAACACCTTAACCATGGCTAGATCCAGCTTATGGAATCTGTTGGCCAATGTCTTTATATATTCCACTCTGGCCACCAGCTCTAATCTCCTCTCCACTGGGATGGCAGAAAATCCAGCCATGTTATCTGGTGAGCGAGACGGAGACTTTTAACTTTCTGCCGGTAATTATCTTTATTAAAATGTGATGAAAAAAACAATGATAGTTACACAAGAATGTATACATATTATTAAGAATCATGAGCAGATACAAGTCGAATTGCTGATGAGGATTCAACTTCATCCCAGTAGACTACAGTTTTTATTTATTGAATGTTTGAATAAGATCTTCCTGTGGCATTGCGGACTCCATAGAGTATCTAACTCTGGGTTGGCCACCTGGGGTGAAGTTTATCCTTTAAGACCACAGTGACTGTGTACATTTATTTACCATCTTTACTCCATGGAAGCGGGTGTCCCAATTGACTTAATTTTGCCCACCTATTGGATTGGGTAAATGGGAACCAAGTGGACAATAGGGGAGTTTTGACTAACTTGAACTGATATTGGAATCCCACTGGACACTGAGAAATATTGAAGCTGGAAACATGGAAACTGCTTATAACATCATAGCCCGGTCCTAGGATCAAGTAACAGCGGGGAGCAACATGGACACCAGTTCCTACTCTGTGAATCTACCTCTCTGGGATAGCAAGTATTGATTTCATTATTTAATAGTGTACTGTAAATAATCCGCAATTCAGTTTTTAAACACATGATTGACTATTAAATGGATTAATGTTTACTAATACTGGTGCCATTCAATTACTATTTTGCATTAATACTGTGAATCAATATATTTGGAATATTAAAACACTAATATTATGGTTAATATGTTAAATAATATGGTTATTAAACACGGCAAATTTATTGTTGGTATTTGAAACTGATAATTGATAGCGCTATACTTTAAATATTGATATTAAGAATCATATCCATCAAATAAAGGGAAATAGATTAAATCCATATAAATAATTAGATAATAATAATAATAATAATAATAATAATAATAATAGGCATCTACAATCTAATTGCCAGATTAATTTTCCAATGTTTACATTTAGGAAACATCTCTGCTGTAGTACTGTGTGTAATAGATGAAAATTGCCTTTCCTGCAATTCATTATGGTTTTGCTCAGTTGTAAATTTCCACCAACTTTACTTTTTTTTCCAACTTTGGATTTGGTCCATTGATTTTTTTGTAAGTCTCTAATGTAAAGTATTTCCCACAATTATTTTCAACAGTGTGGCAAGTAATTTGTTTATATTTGGTGACACTGTAGCATTGCAAAACTATTATATAGAAATAAATATCAATACACACATTCCCCATTAAGTGTTAACACACCAGCAATAAATTAATAATACAATTTATCAAAAGTAATATCTCATCAGAGAAAAAAATGAAAAGTGTGGCTATTTGTTTGGAAAGGACAATATGTGAGTCAAGACTTAACAGTGAATTAAATTGTGTTTCTAAAAAAGATAAAACTAATCTTTCTTTCTGGTGCCTTAATGTTCCTAAATGTTGTACTGGTTTATATCACTTGCTACAATTTAAAATATTACTAAGTAAAAGATATGTTTGAATATAATTTAAGATTCTAACTCGCATAATGTACAGAAATGTAAAGATGAATTAAATTAACTATAGATCAGCCAGGAAGAAGTTTCTCTCACCTGGGATACACCCTATATTTCATATAAAGGTAATGACTATTTCACTATTTTCTAATATTTTAAACTTTTGTTAGTAGTAAATTAACTACAGTGAAATAATCTATTTATCCAAAGGCAGATATAAAATATAAGAGGCCATACTCTGACCACCGGACATATTGCATATAGGTCCGGTGTTTACCAAAATTGAACACTATGTTAAAAAATTACCGAAATTGAACACTGCGCATGCGTAGTAAACACTGGACGTATATGCGCTATGTCTGGTCGTCTGAATACGGGCCCGCATATGAATTCTATATGCTCTTTACTGAATTAAGTTGATGCAAAATCTCATTAATATCAGGTTATATTAGAAAACAAATTTAGTAATATAATTTAAAATATATATCACATATTGGGCCAAGAAAATAAGATAAAAGTTAATCTAGATAGAATAGTTTCTTAAATCTCTGTTCTTATAATAAATGGATTCTCTTAATACATTGTATATTGGTAGTTAGGATCTTAGCCTAATGCTTGTTATGACATTAGAGATTTCCTGTGACTTATTTCATTTTCATTCTATCTTATCTATGTATCGAGGACCCCATGAAAGCATCGCTTTGATTGGTCCCATGCTGGTGCTATGGCAGACAGGTGAGGAGAGGAGGTGGAAAAGACTGGCCTCACTGGTGTTCTGGGAATGCATTACTTTTAGTGCCTGTTCCTATTCTTCTGAGGTCAGCCATGAAGTATGTCACATGATCACATTGCTGGGCTCTAGAGGAGGCACCGCCATGTTTCTGTAGCACAGGTTTTTCCAAGTTGAAAGCTGGCGGTAGTGACTGCATAGCAATACACAAAGAAGCCTCTTCAACAAACTTGGCACCATTGTATTGCTGGATGTGTTAAAGTCTGTAGCTTTATGATATCCTTCCTTGGAAAGTGGATATTTCCTTGTGCGTTTACTATAGAGGACAAGCAGTCTCAGCATAAAGAGTCAGGGTAAACCTGTTGTTTTGTGCTATATATATGCAGTGTTTTTTCTTTCTAGTTTGCTTTTTTAGGTCTGAAACAAGTAAAGAATATGTGGAGTTAGTCTAAGAATAAAAAAAAGACAATTCGTTAAGTCCACCTATTGCGATGTAAAATTCATACACATTGCAGAAATGCGCACACCTGAAATAATCGCACGCCAATCCAATCGCAAATGCGGTCCAACCCACAATAAATATTTAATCTGAATGGGAAAGGGTTATCCAAAGTATTAAACACACCAACAGCCAGCGCAAATTAGTACTGACGCAAGTTTCACTACAAAAACTTTGGCCTTTAGAACCAGGAAATGAACTTTTAACATCAAAGAAGCAAAGGAAGGTCTTCTGTCCTCTTGATTGGTGAATTCCTTGGTCTTCATTGGATCCTTGTGGTTCCTTTGTCTCACGTCCGGGGGTCAATCAGCATAATTGTACAGGTGGTCCCAGCCTAACTAGCAGGGTCAAACAAATTAACTAACACTGCACATTTAATATTATATTTTATCTAGGTCTAATTTTATCTAGGTCTAATTTTATCTAGGTCTAATTTGCGCACACTATATGCAATATTTTATATAGCATCTCTAACACAGCATAAGAAGCTACACTATAAGTCTAAACATGATAATATTATAACATTCTGGTGATAATTGGCAAATAATTGCTGATTGGAACCTATGTATAAAACAAAGGTTTAGTAACTTGAACCATATTTTATTTATTAAACATACATTGCACTCGCATGAACAGATGAAGGAAAACCTATTTAAAAACATAAATCAATAGAAGGGGCGCTCCATAGTGCAGTATTGTTTTTATTAAAAGTTTGATCACAATCTCAAAGACAGTAAACAGTGATGATAAGCAGCATACCAGATTAAAAGTTAACTGCTTATCAGGCTGGTTCAATATAAGCAAGTGAGAGATTACCGCTCTCAATGGATTCACGGCAGTCCACAGCGTCCCGGCAGACATGCTGAAGATCTTCCTCCATGTGGATGATGACGAGCGGTAAACGACACAATGGGTTTGGAGGACTAAATAAGTCCGGACCCTACGCTTTTTGTCAGAGAGACTTCGTCAGGGGGTGTAGCTGAACATACTCCCTACCCGTATTTTATACTACTTAAAACAGCTGTGGGCTAATAAGCCTCGTAAAACTATCAAATGCACAATCATAGATACAAAGTGCAAAAGATATACATTTTTACAAGTTAAAAAAAAAACCTGTGTTTTCACAAAAGGCATACAGTACTTATATATAATATAAACAATTCTAGAAAACATGTAAAATTTTACAAAGAGTAAAATAAATATTATAAATAAAGGATATCAGGAGAAACAGAGACCAATTAAATAGAGAAGTACAGCTTTAGAGTTTAGCCTAATTTCTACCCTGAAATATAAATTTTCCTAAAAACCAAATTTAGGATAAGTAATGGTAACAAATAGAAACGGACCAAACCACAATACCAACTGCTGACTGATGTACAATGGTACACCGATGACACATAAGGGGTAAATATTGTACAATTAACAGTAAGCTTTAAGATGTTTGAGGGATAACTATAAGTAGTGTATCAAAAAAGTAAATCCCATATAGCTCAATAACAAGTAATGACAATTGTAAAGACAAATTATAAAAACCATTACAAAAAGGGGCTAATTAAAAGTTTTCATTCAAGCCAGCCGGACTTAGTGTATTTAATGTAGCAATCCAAAAGCCCTCTCTTTGACAGCCTTTTCAGACGGTCACCTCCCCTTATGTCTAAGGATACTTGTTCAATAGCATGAACAGTGAAACCCTCAATATTACTGTTATGAAAAGTCTTAAAATGACGGGATACACTATGTTGAGAATATTTCTATAATACTCCAGTGCATGGATTTTTTATGGCCGTTTGGCTTTCCAGACATAAGATTTGCCACAATTACACTGAAGTAAATAAATAACATGGGTGGAATTATAATTGGTGAAACAATTAATTTCAAACTGTTTAGTGCCACAGGAATCATAAAATACCTTTTTGCCTGAAAATGTACCTACAGATCTTGCAGCTTCCACACTGGAAGCATCCTGTGTGTTTAGATGTTACCAAATCACTTTGAGGAACTGGAGCTAACAGGCTTGGAGACAACAATGATTTTAAATTTCTAGCCTTCTTAAATCTGAGCTGAGGCTTTTTGTGGAAATGTGGTGCTAGAATTTGATCTAACTGAAGGATAGACCAAAGTTTATTCAGTATGGTTTGAATTTCCCCACTACAGGAAATAAAATCCGTATCCATAGGACAGTCCAAGGTGGTTGACTGGACTCTCCCGGAATTATACTTCTGCTTAAACACCAGTAGGGAAGGCCTGTCTAGATTTTTTGCTCTCCTTAAACAAGATTCAATCAGAGGTTCTGGTTAACTTCTCTCCAAGAACTTCTGTTTGTATATCTCCACCTGTATCTCAAATATTCCAAATAGCTGTTGCTATCTACCTCTTTAAAATATGTACAGGTGGAAATTCCCTTCACTTCATCTGAGGCCGTCAGGAGATTATCTAAAAACTCGATCTGAGAGCCCCCAAATTTGAAAGTAAATCTCAGCCCGTAACAATTCGAGTTCAGGCTATCGATGAAGTTGACAAATTGCTCCTGGGTACCTCTCCACACAATCAGGATGTCATCTATGTAACGTCTGTACAATTTTATGAGGGTAAAGGCCTCATGGCAATGGACACAATTCCACTCCCAGCTTCCCAAATATATATTTGCAAAGCTTGGAGTGAAAATCATGCCAATTGCTGTGCCTTTGATCTGCAGGTACATCTTGTTCAGGAAGGAAAAATAGTTTTTCTTAAGCACAAAATTGGTACAAGAAATAATAAAATCAATCAACTCTTTTGACATTAAAGGATTTTCCTCCAAAGTGCATCTGAGTACCTCCAAACCCATATAATGTGGGATGGAGCTGTAAAGCGCCACCACACCAATAGAACACCAGCTGTGATTGGGATCTTAAATGAACTCTTGACACAATTTTTAGGACCTGAGTTGAGTCCTTAAAATATGACTCCAGTCCCATGACATACTTTCTTAGATGTGTAAATCAACAAATTCCGATACTCTTGACATAACAGACCCAATCCCCGAGACTATGGGTCTGAGTGGGGGATTGAGTCTGATCTTATGCAATTTCGGCAACTGATAGAAAGTCGCCACTCGAGGGTATTTATTCCACATATAGTCAAACTTCTTTTTTGAGATAGAATGTTTAGCTAATCCCTCCAACAACAAATTTTCCAACTCAATCACAAACACATCAGTAGGATTATAACCAAAACTGTATATGATGTAGAATCTCCCAGTAATCTGAGGGACTCCTGTATGTAATCAGACCTGTTTAAACTAGTGGACCCCCCCTTATTGGCTTGTTTTATGACTATTTCTGAATTGGATCTAAGATCTTTTAGCGCCTTCCACTCCCACCTATTAAGGTTCCCCTTTATCAAGGGCTGTTCATAGTCCAGGTTCTTAAGATTTTTTTTTTTTTTTTTGATGAGTTCCGTAAATGATTCTAGGTACGGACCTCTAGATTCCAGATGAAAGAATTTGGACTTAGGTTTTAGTCCTGTACCTATTGGTTGATCCACCTCTCTTACCTTAAATGTGAAAGGATTCAAGGAGTCACCTGTTTGTTCTCCATTTTTAAAAAATGGCACTCCATAAATTTAACTTGTTCGGGGGACAGCTCAGTGCAAAGGATAATCCTTTTTTAAGAACATTAGTGTGAGTTTGGGTAGGGGAAACTAATGATAAGTTACAGATTCCTCTCTCTAGTGTGTTTGTTTATTTTTTTGGGGACCTTTGATCCTTGTTTGACTCTTTTAGCTGTCTTTTTTTCCCCACTTAATAGTGGGAGAGGATATCCCGATGGATCTATCCTCTGGGTTCCATTCTGGTCCAACACTAAAAAAGGGACAGAAGAGGAGGGAACAGGTTGGAGTCTTTACTGGTAATTGGACTTGAGGAATCGGTCTGGGCATTTAATACCTCAAACCGATTTGACAGAGGGAGTGAGGGATCTAGTTTTTGTTTAATTCTATTTCCCCTCCCATAATTGGGTACTTTCTCCCAATTTTTCCCTTTATCATTAACCACCAGAAGTGGCTGATTAGCCAATGTAAGTGTTTGGTGGTTTGGGTATTTACAATAGAGGTGCCTCTCGTGATGGTTAGGACTATAAGACATATAGGCCTTATCATTGGTTTTATTTTTAGGTTTAAATTTGTGTTTATTTTTGGGCAAATTTTTTCTTTGGGATAAACTTGGTGCACTAATGTTGGACTTCATGTATGTTTATCTTGTACTTAGTCCAATCCCTAACTATATTTAGTTGATGATAGTCTCTCAGATCTCTAGAAACTTGCTCCTTTTTGTTTTAATGACTGATTTCTCTATTTTTCCTAATTTGGACTCTAACTCGGTTCTAAGTCTAACAAATTCAGGGTCTTCATCTAGAACCTCAAAGCTTGATGCAACTTCAGAAATATTGGTCTCTATCAAAGAAAGCTCCTGTCTTTTTTCCTTAATTAAAAGTTGCATTAGCTGAAATGAGCATTTATCTATAATGCAATTCCATTCTGTTAAAAACTTGGTATCTGTAGTATTGTATGCTGGTTCTTTTAGGCGTCTGTCCTCTAGGGATTTTTAAATTGCTGGTATAGCTTTCAAGGAGATGTATATCCTATAAGGTTGTTATCTCCCTAATATATAGCTTTTCCAATCATTTTAACTCCCCTTTACAACCATTATTGTTCTCACTAGCAGGGATACATGTTGTGTTCACTGTCACAGACAAATTGAGAAACAATAATGAGTAATTGGGTGCATGGAATAGCATAGTGTAGAGTAACAATCTACAATTTCAAATCACAAGTGGATTAATTAGAGAGCAAGTTGCTACAACCTAAAAAGGATTTCACATAAATACTGTACATTAGACACAATACACTAGACACAATACACTAAATCTGTTTATGATGTTTTAAGATGTTTAAATGATGCCTGAGATATTCTGATGTTTAAAGATCTTTAAATGATGCCAGAGATCTGTTTTAAGATCTTAGGAAAAAGATCTGTGGCATTATTTTATGTTTTAAGATGATTGAATGATGCCAGAGATCGGTTTCTGATATTTTAAGATCTTTAAATGATGTTAGAGATCTGCAAATTATGTTTTAAGATCTTTAAATGATTCCAGAGATATCATTCTTATGGTTTAAGATATTTAAAGATGTCAAAGATCTTTTAGTGAAGTTTTAAGATCTTTAAATGATGCCAGAGATCTCTTTCTGATGTTTAAAGATGTTTAAATGATGCCAGAGATCTATAAACAGCAAACGGCATAGTGCCCGGGCATGCATCAGACAAACCACTCATATAAGTAGACGGACACCGATAGCTTGGGTTTAAACTAGGGAACATGGTAATTTATTTAAATTGGTTAATTAGATTGGAGGATTAACCTAACGGGAAACTGACTCAAAGCGAGTGAGGTCCAGCAAAATTCCACCTTTAAAGAGGTCAACCACCTTGGCCTCGGCGCTACTCCCCTTTGTCTGATCCTCCAGCAGGACACTCGGCCCGTTCCCAAAGGGGCTCGACCGTTTCCAATCTGATACCCCCATCCACTGGCTGTGTTGCTATCAGATCAGACTTCCTTCCTCACACAAACCACAACAACACACCCAGCGCCACCTTATTTTGCTGAGACCTCCACCGCAACCGCCACAGCGATGGACCTAAAGCCAGCGCCCCCGCCCACCTAAAAGCCTTTTAACCTCTCGTACATCTCTTCAACAAAAATTTTGTTCCCCCTATCGGTAAAATGGACGCCGTCACACCTGTAGAGCCCGGGAGAGTCGTGCTGTATTTGGGTGCGAAATAGCACACCCCCCTTTCTGAATAATAAATTTAGTCACCAGGTGATTCAATTTCTTCCGCTTCTTATCGATTTTGATCAGATTAGCAGCACCCCTCCACTGTAGTCTAGGTGTCATGCGCGACCACACAAAGCGGAGGTGAGCAAATTTAGCTTGAAGCTCGCCAATGTCGCTTTTGAAGGTACCCGCTAAATCCAAGAAGGTCCTAGAGACCAAATCATTACCCCCGAGGTGCAAAATAATCACCTGCGGATGACTAAATTTTTCCAGGGCCGCAACTAGCAGGGGTTGAAGCAGCTCCCATTTAAGGCCCCTAAATCCCAACCAATCGACTTCCCACCCCACAGGTGTGCTCGGGGCCCCACCTCGCCCCGCAAATTTCCCTGCCCAAAACACGTAGGAGTGTGTCCGACCTGCAAGAGTAAACACATAACCTTAACTAGCCATACACGACGTGGAACCGTAATCAATAACTTAATGCTAAGCTTAACGAAAATTGCACTTTAACCTTAACCCTTTTTTTTTTATATATATTTATATATACATATATATATATATATATACACATAAATACATGCATACATACATACATATATACATACACATACAAACATATACCTACCTACACACACCTACCACATACCTACATGTATCTAAAAACATCTACTTACTTAAACCTACTTATTAATACCCTCTACATATGCTTAGCTACTAACACACCTAGTACAATAATAACTCCAAGTAAACATAAGCAACCTCGAACACATTACCCCATTATAGTATAAGATACCGTAAAACCTAACCCTAGCCCTAAGAGTCCCCAGGGAAACAAGGAGGGTAAAAGGAGGCATCTGTCCTCCAGCGCACCTAACGAGGGTAAAACTCCCTGAAACCTCCAGGACATGGGCCTGATCAGTGTCCTACTGGGAGGATCAAAAATGGAAGAAAGTCCCCCCGTTCCCCCCCAAAGGCAAGCGGCTACTCCTAGGTGCGCCAGAGCTCCTATGCCCCCCAAAACACACATGAATAAACCTAAACATCAATATACGCTTAACAGAGTAAAATAAACAAAACCTACAACTTACCCAATTTAACATATCGTTTATAGGCTGATGACTTCCACCGCCCCAGAGCCTTTATCGCCTCGGGCGACTTACCCTCCAAAGAGGCGGAAGTGGCTGCCCCTATACGGAAGGAGTGGGTACCATACAGCAAGGCGTCAAATCCCAGGGCGGACATACAGCGCTTAAAGACAAAGTTAAATTGGAACTTAGTCAGGGGACCCCCATCTTGATGCGCTAACCAGTTAACACTATCCTTAGGCCTTTTGACCCCATACTCTCTAGCAAGGTGAACTGGGCAAACCGTAATATCCTCGTTCGCTACTAAGTGCACCCAGAGCCCCTTGCCCACCTGATCGGTTTTTGATCTCTGGACCTTACAAACCACGAGCTGTCCTGCACAACCACATTTTTCGAGAGCATACCGGAGTTGACCACCTTCTTGCCTATGGCCACCAGCTCGCTGATCCTGAAAGCCCCAAAAAAGGCCCAAGAGAAGGCCACCCTGAAGAGCCCTCCCTCGAAATTGGAAGAGGTGACCTCAGGTAACATTGCCAGCATTCTCCTGAGCAAATCCAGGTCAATAGGTCTCCTACTGTCCTCACCTCTGGGCTGTTGCCATGCCCAACCCTTCATAACTTTTCTAACTAGGGGATGCTTGGTGTAATCAGACAGACCTTTGATGACAGAAAAATGCGCAACCCCAGCCAGCGCAGCGCTCATTCTAGCCCTGGACCTACCGCCCTCGAATTCCCGCCATAACCAACCGAGGAGTAAGTCTATACCAGTCTTACCTTGGCTCTCCATCATTTGCATGTACTGTACCCACTCAGACCAGGCCCTCTCATAAACGCGCCGGGTTGCAGGAGCCAGAGACGCATTCGCCAAGGCTGTTAGGCCGGGTTCACGATCTGCCAAGGATGTAAAGGGCATGACAGACCCGTGTCCTCGGCCTGAGGAGCCAATTCCCTAAACCTTTTCCACTCCCCCCTGGAAAGAGCATCTGCGACCCCATACTCCACACCCGGTACATGCCGAGCCTTAAAAGTGATGTTGTGCTGCAAACACTTTAATGCAAGAAAGCGCAACAACCTTATCGCCGGGGGAGATGAGGACCGCTGCCAGTTGATGGCCTGGACCACCCCCAAATTGTTGCACCAAAACACAATGCTGCAATTCCGCAGCCGCGAAGGCCAAAGTTCAACCGCGACAATAATGGGAAATAACTCCAGGACCAACAAGTTGGCAGTGAGCCCCTCCTCGCCCCACTCCACCGGCCAGGTAGCAGCACACCACTGCCCCTGAAAGTACGCACCAAAACCCACTGACCCTGCTGCATCGGTGTAAAGCTCCACCTCCCGGTTGGATGCAACCGTAGCATGCCAAATGCAAACCCCGTTGAAGTCGGACAAAAAGGAAACCCAAACTGCCATGTCCTCGCGTATCTCACGCGAAACAGTCACAAAATGATGTGACCGCCTCACGCCTGCCGTAGCCCTTTCCAAGCGCCGGCAAAAAACTTTCCCCATAGAGATAACCCTACAGGCAAAGTTCAACAGCCCCATGAGGGACTGCACCTTCTAACCCTGTAAATCTGTGAGCGCTTCCCGCAGCCGACACACCTTATCTGCGGGAAGCCTACACAGACCGGCGACTGAGTCAATATCAATCCCCAAATAGGACAGGCAGCTAGTGGGTCCCTCTGTTTTGTCCGAGGCCACGGGAACACCAAAGTGGCAAAACAAGGCCCTGGCGGAAAAAAGAACCCTCGCGCATGCATCCGAATCAGCAGGACCAATGAAAAGAAAGTCATCGAGGTAATGCGTGAGAAGACGGTGCCCCGACCCCACCTGTACACACCAGTGTAAGAAAGAGCTAAATTTCTCGAAGAAAGCACACGATATGGCACAGCCCATGGGAAGGCAGCGATCAACAAAAAAGCCCTGTGGCATCCTGAATCCCATATATTTAAAAGACTCAGGATGCAGAGGGAGAAGTCGAAATGCAGACTCAATGTCCAGCTTTGCCATAAGGGCGCGTCTCCCAGCAGAGCGAACCATACCCAGCGCCTCTTCAAAAGATTGATAAACCACCGACAGAGACCCGGATCGATGGCGTCGTTCGCTGAGCCCGCCTCTGGGTATGACAGGTGCTGTATCAATCTAAATTTTCCAGGGGCCGCCTTAGGAACAACACCAACTGGAGAAACCACAAGCCCCTCCAGCGGGGAATCGCCGAAGGGACCCGCGATCCTCCCCTTGCGCACCTCCTCCATGACCTTCTGTTCAAGAATTTCCGGAAACTGTCTCGCGGAATGGAGATTACGTGGGTAAAAAGAAGTAACCAAACCATCCACAGGGAGCCTAAAACCATGCTCAAAGCCTGCGGCTAACCAACTCGCAACTTCCTTATTTGGATAAATGTCTAACCATGGCCTAAGTGCAACTAATCTAACTGGGGACCCCGCCTTGCGTAATTGCCCTGACCCCGGGTTGATTGCGGGGAGCATTGGGGGCCTGAACTGTACAGCCTTAGCTGGGTGAGCCCCCCCACATTTGAGGCAGGCATGCTGGAAACGACATGCTGTTCCAAAGGTGCAACGGGCGTTGTTAAACCCGAAACACCTACCCTTCCCCGGGGGCTGGCCAGTAAAACCTCCTTGTGAAAAAACCTGCAGCAAGTGTCCCCACTCCCCTAAACTGAAACTATTTATATAATCCCACCCCCCAACTCAAAGCCCAACTCCCCCCCCCACCCATACCCTATCCCAGACTACCCACGGCTGCACCACTGCCGACCAAATCTCCAAGTCCTTAGTGGCAAAATCAATACATTGAAGCCCTTCTTGCTTCTTTCTAAAGCCCTCATCGTAGGCCCTCCACACACCCCCTCTAAAATTCGTGTGTATGTCTTGGATCATGTGTGTAGCACCACACCGCGCGCGGCTCACCTGGCTGGAACTCTAGGTAACTAGCCGCAAAAATGCAAAACCCCTCTAGCCACCTCTTAAAAGCATTAAAGGTGTCTTCCCCCATTCCCCCTTTAGCAAGCGCTGCAGCGAGACCTTTCTGAGCTTCCTCCATAATGGAGAAAACGTTGACATACTTCTTTATACGGTATTTTATAGACGGCCGAATCTGCCAATAAATCGCCGTATTTGGGCAACGCATAGCCGCATCCCTGGGCCTAGCTACCTTCTGCACCCACGCATCGGACTTGACCCTCCCCAAAGCTTGGCTGCCAACCCCCGCTAAAGCCTTGCGCAACAGCTTCATGACCTTAGCCGGTGGAATCTGTGAGTCTGCCGACCCCACTGATGATGCCCCATCAGAGACAGAAGGAGATCTCTCACCGCCGGTTACCGGCGCCAACTCACCGATCCCGGTGGGAACACCTGATGCCATAGCCTGTGACGATGGGCCTGATCCAGAGCAACGCCCGCGTCCGATT
>WWET01010852.1:0-11411 GCA_011038615.1 Limnodynastes dumerilii
GGCCGCAAAGTGCTGTTTAACCTCCACAAAGGCTGCCTCATTCAATTGTGAGACATGCAACAGGAATGCTCGTAATACCGTGTCCAAGGTCCGGCTAAAGGATGACTGGGACACTCCTGTTGCGCATCCCATGACCCTCTGGAAAGATCAAGAGGCACAAAAGTGTAACACCGGCAGAAATTTGGTCAGCGGTGAAATTGCTGTATGTGACATCACCGTGGATGCAAGGTCGCTCTGCACAATGGCCAGAGTTTCCAAGATGACATGAGGAGGAAGGCAATAACCTCATCGTGACCTCATCGTCTGTCACATTAAAGAGGCTGATACGTGGCCTACAGATGTGCTCCCTGGTCCTCAGGCGGTGACGAACACGCTGACGAGTAACACTTCTCTGTTGCCGCTCCTCTTCCTCAGCATTATGGAACAGTATAGAGGCCACAATCTGTGAAACAAACAAAAAAAGGTTACCAAGCATATTTTATTCAATTTACATATGTGTAAATGAGCATTTTTTCACATTAGACAAGAAAGCAAAAATAAGACCAAACACATTTTAGAAAAAAATTACAAATGTGCAAAAAGCATATTGTGTAGATGATAGCAAAGAAAAACATAAAAAATATTAAGTGCAAACATTTTACTATTAAAAACTTCCAGATTTGAAAACATGCACAAAACATAGCAAATGTAAAACAAATTCAATATTAAACTACTTACACCAATTACTCCATCATCCCCAGGCATCTGTGTTTTAAAAACAAGATAAATAATTTTTTTTTAACAACAAAATGTAACAATAGCAAAGCAAAAAGCATATAGCAAAAATGTAAATAAAATAATATTTGAATTACACCTTTATTAGCTATTAGAAAAGGAAAAATAAACATATTCTAACATGAATGACTACAGTGAAAACTTACCTTCTGAGGAAAGACACTCAGACGGGATGGAGACCAAAGTGCAGCAGAAATGTGCTCCAAATTGTGACAACCTGAAAATACAGACACTCCAATTATTGTTCAATGACAAAAAGAAAAAAAGATAAGCAATGTTCAGACTGCACAAAGCTTTGCATTTTTGTTTGCAATGAATTACACCTTTATTAGCTATTAGAAAAGGAAAAAATAAACATATTCTACCATGAATGACTACAGTAAAAACTTACCTTCTGAGGATACTCAAAAGAGATGGAGAACAAAGGATGTGTGTTCAAAATCTGCAGCCAGAAAATACTCACTACCACACACAAATGAACCTTGGAAGCCTATATTTATAATGTGTTTTAGCTAAACATTGCTAACACACATTTGCAGGTGTGTCAACAGGTGAATCATTAAGTTAAATTAATATGTATGCACGGATGCTATTGTTTTCAATATATGGTAGTACTTACGCCAATCGTAAACAGTACACACATGGCTTATGGTCAAAACACCCTTCCCTAACTTTTAGAAGCGTAACTACGATATTTTGTAAGTTTTTGTAAGCGTGAATCAGGCATACGTACAGATGCACGCCCCTCTTTGTAATTTAAATACCTGGGAACACCCACATGTTACGAGATGTACTCCCCCATCGTAACTGTTTTGTAATTACGTTGTACCGTAACTGAGGATCTAGCGGGAGTATTTAAGAAAGGACTTGTGCATATGCAAAAACGCAAGCGAGCGTAGGTCTGGATCTGGCCCTATGTTTCAAATGACCGTCTATTGATAACATGTATGCAGACATTTCAATTTCATATTTTATTTTCCCGTCCCATTATTCATATCCTTAGTCACATCACTATTATACACATTTTTATACATCATCCTTTGTTTTATAGATTCTTCTGATCCAGAGCTCTTAGATTGAACTATCTACACACTTACAAAATTCTTTTTCCACTCAACTTAAGTAACAGAATAAGGTCTTTTTAGGTTCTAACAGTCAAAATTGCTCTTTTTTAGGTACTAACACCAAGACTAGGTCATTTTAGGTCCTGCAGAAATTCAATATATCATTCAATGGTACATAAAATATAAAAGGCAACCAACATTTTTTGTGTATTTGGAAAGTATAAGTACAGGTTAGAACCTAATAATCCTGGGCTTAGTAATAACTATTGCATATGTGTGCTTCTATATAATAAACATTTGGTGGAACTGTGGATATTTAGTAAAATGAGCACACAAACAAATATACTTTTAGTTGTACTTTAATAAATACCCTAAATGCATTTCCCTTTATAATATTTCATGTAATACATAACACCAGAACAGGTTCTCCTTATATTTATTACATGCAGCGGAAGAACAGTGGCATTGGGGTAGATCCTGAACAACGTTTGCAGTACGTTTGTTCGCGTAGCGAATTTTCGCGTACGTAAATTCGCTACGCTACCCTTAACACACCCCCTGCACGGACGTATTTTGTGAAAATACGCTACCCAAACCCTACCTTAACTTTTCCAAACGTAACAGAATACGTCCGCTAACGGGCGTACAGACTACGCGAACGTACGCAGCTTAGCACGCCCATACTGTACACTTTAAATACCCCCCCGCCTACTTCACGTAATTCGCACGTATTCTTCGCTAACGTAATTTTGGCACGCCCACACGTAATTACTTACGTTCGCAATACGTGAATTATCCTTACGTTAGAAAATACGCTACGCGAATGTGCGTATTTTCTGCGGTGCGCATGCGCAGTTCGCTCAAAACTGCGAATTTACGTGTATAACACACGTAAATTCGCAGAAAAACGTAGAGCAGGATCTGCCCCATTATTATTATATTCTCTTGCATTTATGTAATGAGAGATAATATTAATAGGAGGGGTAGAGTGTGCATAGCAATGTTTGTGTAAGTGTAGTGATAACACTATTTAATTCTAGGGTGTTATGAAAGTTTTTAATTGATCCTGGTACTGAGTTAGTGCTTTAAAAATAAATAAGTAAAAATGTGAACACAGACAGCACGGTGGCTCAGGGATTAGCACATCTATCTGACAGCGCTGAGGTCATGAGCTTGATTCCCAGACTTAGCCTTATCTGTTCAGGGTTTGTATGTCCTCCCTGTGTCTTTGTGGGTTTCTTCCCACAATCCAAAAACATGATAGTAGGTTTATTGGTTGATGACTAAATTAACCCTAATGTCTGTGTGTGTGTATGTGTGTTTGTGTGTGTGTGTGTATGTGTTAGGGAACTTAGGCCCAGATCCTGACCTATCCAGGACTTATGGGCAAACGAGATTAGTACGTATGTTAGTGTAAAAATGTGGGACATGCCCCCCCAAACTCCCTGATTCCTACCTTAAAAACTACGACTAGGGCCTAGATTTACTAAGGGGGGATTTAAATCAAGGTTGCCGACTCTCCCGGAATATCCGAGAGACTCACAAAACTTGGGCAGTTCTCCTGGTATCCCGGGAGAGCTGGCAAAGCTCCCGCAAGCCGCACTAGCCATCAATTACTCCTGTAATCCTAGCGTTAATAGGGATGTGCGGGGCTTGATGATGTCATCAAACCCCGTCCATCCCCTGAAACGCTAGAGAATACAAGAGTGATTGACAGGGGATGGGGCTTACTGATGCAATTTGCTCCGCCCCCTTGCAGAAATATATGGCTTCCCTCTGGGTTCTCCCGGAGGGAAGCTGTAAAAAAAAAAATCGGCTGATTTAAATCGAGTAATAGGAACCAGGAGGGTAATTTTTTGAATGAGCAAGGTGAGTTTTAGATAAGGACATTTACAGAGGATCCTGCATTGAGAGTAAAATAGGTAAGGTAAGGTAATAAGAAGGTTGTTAGAATCACAGAAGGAAGTTGGAAGAGTGTGTATTATAAGAAGCACCCCACGATGTGGTTTAAATGAGGTTTTTTCATTACTTTTAGGAAAATTTTAACTTATAATAGTTTGTCTAAGAGAAGCTTGTGAGATTTAAAGGGCACATAATACACAGAGTATTTACATGTATATGAAGGTAAACCTGTTAAGAGGAGTTCACGATATCTAGGGTGCACAGAATACACTGAAGTATTGGAGAAAGGGGGTCTGTAACAAAGATTGGAAGAGAAGGATACTGAGGGATATGGAAACCTGTTAAGGAATCTATAAAGATATTGATGGGGGCACTAGGACCGTGAGAAGGTCCACAATGTAGTTCATAAAAGGCAATAAGGAATTTTTACGGTACTTTAGGGAACGAGCAGTGGAGTGTAGAGAGTAGTATGTACTATAGATGTGTTAGTCTGAGGAATTCACAATATTTAAAGTATACGGAATTCACGGAGGTGTAGGAGGCACTGGAAAAGTGGTCTGGAATGATTCTTATAAGTATAAGAATATTAAGAGTCTGCACATTATAAAATAGATATTATGTAAGTTGAAATCCTGTAAAGAAAGAAGGTGAAGGATATTGAAACCCGTTAAGGAACAAACAAAAAGATTGGTGGGGGCACTAGGACCGTGAGAAGGTCCATTAGAAAACACGATATATACCAATGGAAAAACATGAGAGATCAGTTTGTTAAATATGATAATGCACCAATATATGGAAGACTAGATTTGCCGGATATGATCAAATTAGGAAGCAATGAATTATTTAAAGTTTTTAAGATTTTATGAAAGGTAATGAATGAAAGTAACAGCGGCCCAATGATGATGCCAGGGGCCACATAAAGGAGGGAAGGTAGTCACCCCTGCACAAACCTTGAAAAAGTCAGACCAGACTTGAAATGCGTTGGTGGTTGGGGTGATACAGCTGTTCATTTTTTAGTAAGCTTCCTTACTCTTCCTTTTCTCTAACCCATCCGGTGTCTCAATATAGGGGACCCATTAATTGAACGCTGTTTTTTGGGTTATAACATCTATGAGGACAGGGTGAGAGGGAGGACTTAGAAGGTAGGGGTCCTCCACCCCCTGAGATAGGGGATAAGTGAACAGTTTTTATAGGAAAGAATCGGAACTGGCTGTTTTATATGAATTTTATTGGAAATAAAAAAAGAAAGAAACGGAGACATTTTTTCCTTTATTTGGGAGTGCAATAAATATCCGTTGAAATCTGTATAATTGAGACCCAGGACAGACGTGGACGTGAAGATCGGCTGTACCTGAAGGTGTCATACTCTCGATGTACATAAGGTCGTAGGATCCACATTAAAAACCGTTACATGCCTGTTGGAAAAGAAGAAAAGTGTGAGTAGAATCTGTTTTTCATACTTCCCTTATTGATAGCTGGTCGCACTAGATAGTTTCCTTTCTTTCCTTGGAGCTAATATCGTGGTCGGAGGTTCAGGAGTGTTCTAAGGGAAGATGGACATCCAGGACCGGGAACCTGAGGGAGGAGAAGAACGATTATTGTTAAAGTTTGGAATAAAAAGGAATAAAGTGTGAATAACCTGTGGAAGAAGTGTACTTACATTATTTTGTTGCTGGATGCACAAAGTTTTTTTTCTGCTCTTTGCCCTGAGGTATTGCAAAAAGTTTGGTAGACTGCATACCAGGAGAGAAAAACGCAGGATCTGAGGAAAAGAAAAGAACACACTCAGAGCTTGAAACAAAGAGAAATAAAGTGGAATCGAGAAGGGAAAGGATTCCTGTATTATTAACTGGATGCAATGAAAGAAAGAAACAAAGAAAATAAGTCTGGTATTTTGGAGTCTGGAATAAAGAAAGATCTAAGACTGTGAGTAACTTTATGAGCATTTAAAGTTGACCTGGAGGTTATTTGCTATACAGAGACAAAGGGAACATTGTGTAGTAAAGCATTTTTGTAGAAATTTGACAAAGGGGACATCGTGAATCAAACCTTTTGGAGAAAATTTGAACTATCAGTGTTGTATCATAGGACGGAATAGGGGGAGCGTGAATTGTACAGGGGTATCAATTATCGAGGGCTCTCAGAATTTGAGTGTGATTTTTTACTTATTAACCTTATCTGTTCAAGGTTTGTATGTCCTCCCTGTGTCTTTGTGGGTTTCTTCCCACAATCCAAAAACATGCTGGTAGGTTTATTGGCTGATGACTAAATTAACCCTAATGTCTGTGTGTGTATGTGTGTTAGATCCTGACCTATGCAGGACTTACGGGATACGAGATTAGTACGTATGTTAGTGTAAAAACGTGGGACACGCCCCTTGCACTTCCCGATTCCTACCTTAAAAATTACAACTAGGGCCTTGACTTACTAAGGGGAGATTTAAGTTGACGGAGTAAATCGCCATACATCGCCGTAGATGTCCAGAAATATTATTATTATTATAAGTTTTTTCCTGAATTTACTGAGCGATTTTCAAAACCCGGCGATGTTTGTTGTAAAACTCCGGAGATTTAAATAGCCGGAGATGTCTCATCATCATGTATCCAGTATCCCCAGTAACCCAATCATGTTCCTTCGGCCCCCAGTGTCCCCATTATGTGGCTCCAGCCCCACAGTATCCCCATCATATGACTCCATCCCCCCCAGTATCCCCATCATGTGTATCTAGTCCGACAATATCCCCATCATGTGTATCCAGCCCCCCAATATCCCCATCATGTGTATCCAGCCCAATCATGTTTACTTTCCTTGTGTTCTCAGCGCTCTCCTCTTCTCCCTTCTCCTTCCTGTCCTTATACAGGAAGTTCCTCTATGAGCCTATGCACTTGTTACATAGAGCAGCTGAAAATTCCTGTGTAATGGATGTGGCAGCTCATATAGGAACCTCCATCCACTAAAGTGGGGAGCAGGGGGTAGTACCTCTGGCAACGCTCCAGCCTAGTGCCGGCCTGCGCCGCAACCACCCCTCCCCCTTGAGTGTGTGTATTACATGGGGTGCATTACAGGGGGTGCAGTGTGTGTGTATTATAAGGGAGTGCGGTGTGTGTGTCTGTGTGTATTACAGGGGATGCCGTGTGTGTTTGTATTACAGGGGTGAACTGTGTGTGTGTGTGTTTAAAATAAATTTTGAATCGCTAAGATGTTTCTGGTTTTGTGAAATATTTTGAAAACACAGCATAGCCCTGAGACTTCAATGAAAATAGTGTTTTCAAGTTATCCTTTTGCTGGTATATGGATAGAATTTTCTATGGGATCATCTTGTTGGTTGTGTCTAAACAAAATGGCCGCTGTCAGTGATTGTAAACAGATTCCTGCAGCTCAGCTGGTGACAAGCCAAAATCTAGTGACACATTCCCTTTAGTTTGTGCGAATCATAGAAGTTTCCAGACTTCCGCTTCTGCTGCACTCAGGGGGTGGGGATTTGGTGTTGGAACCTGTTGTATATGTTGTTACGAGAGCAGGGCCCTACCTTAATAGCTGAAGCACATCTTTACTGTACTGATTAAATACCTCCCACCTTGCGTACACACCATACGCACCCTGCCCCATCACACCTGCCATCAGTTACCCCTCTATTAAGTCTGGATGTAGTGTATGTGTATTACAGGGTGTGCAGTGTGTGTCTGTGTGTGTGTGTGTGTGTGTGTGTGTATTACAAGGGATGCAGTGTATGCGCATTACAAGGGGTACAGAGTGTGTGTGTGTGTATTACAAGGGGTGCAGTGTGTGTCTGTATCTATTAACAGGTGTGCAGTGTGTGTCTGTGTGTATTACAGGAGGTGCAGTGTATGCGTATTACAAGGGGTGCAGTGTGTGTGTGTGTATATTACAGGTGGTGCCGTTTGTTGTGTGTATTATAGGCTGTGTGTGTGTGTGTGTGTGTGTGTAATACAAAGGATGCAGTGTGTGTGTGTGTGTGTGTGTTTATTACAGGGTAAATGTGTGTGTGTGTGTATTATAGGGTGCAAAGTGTGTCTGTATGTATTACTCTGTATATATTACACAGTGTTGTGTGTGTGTGTATTACAGGGGGTGAAATGTGTGTGTGTGTATTGCAGAGGGTGCAGTAAGTGTGTGCCTTTGTGTGTGTTTTTATTATTAAAGGGTGCAATGTGTGTGTGTGTGTGTATTATAGGGTGCAATACTGTATATGTAAAGGTGCTGTGTGTGTGTGATAGAGAAAAAGTATTAGGTAGGGGTTGATGCTACTGCCTTACATTGTCAGGCACGCCTGGACTCCTAGATACACCCCTGGTCCGTCTGGGACCCCAACCCTGTAGTATGGGATCCAATGTTACAGTTCTGTGAAGTTTTCTTCAAAATCCTTTATTCAAATTAAAATCTGCTGACTATCCCACCAAACTCCGCCCACAACTGACCTTATTTGGTCAATGAGTTCTTTACCATAACAAAATTTATACAAATGTGTGTGTATATGTGTGTGTGTGTGTGTCTGTGTATAAATGTGTGTGTGTGTGTGTGTATATGTGTGTATATATAATGTTACCACTCTGTGATCTGCTAACTGCCAATTCCATCCAGTTTTCTCTAGGCCCCAACACTATTAGAGTTTTTTGGATTTTTGGAGTTGAACCCTGTCAGTATTTTAGGTTTGATAATGAAGGGTAAGTGTATTAGGTTTCAGCTAGATCCATCTAGCCAAGCAGGAGAATATGAAGAACACATACATACATACATACATATATACATTCATACATATATACATACATACATATAACATATATTTGAGATGCAACTGTCCCTTTGTTTAATTTCTAAATAAACATCCCTCATTTTTATTAGTTTATTATTAGTATTCTCCCCTCATACCTCCTAAATGTAACATTTATCCTTTATCCATAAATAACATTATTCATTAAAATGACTAATGACTAAGAACATTTACCATTAAAGACACAAACAAGCAAAATCTAATAAATAAATAAATATTTATTAAATAATTTTATCTCTTTCCTGAGATACTTACCTCCTGTGTGTTCTTCCCTTGTGTGTGATACACAGACAGCCAAGCCCTGATGCCAGCATTTACCATTATGACATCACAACATTAACCATTTCCATTCCAGAAATAAAATGTCTCACTAATGATGTGTGATATAAAGTATATTTTCATAGTATATTCCCGTCACATGACAACCATATATTATACATCTGCACTTTCACCATGTTTGTTTCTCGTGCTCTGTTTATCTCAGTTATATCATCCCCTTTCCCATTTCATACAAATTGTCTCATACTTACATGATGTGACAAAAAGAAATAGATAGAAAAATAATCTTTCATTTCCTTTCTTCTATTTCTGTCCATTGAAGCCACCTGTCTATATACCTGAGCTGTACCACTACACCCCAACATATATAAAGAGATAAATGTGACACAATATCAGAGTGCGTGATCCAATATTTATACAAAATGATCAATAAAAGGTAATGGACCTGATTCAGAGCTGCGCGTCCACCTGTTATTCAGATGGAAACCACTCTGCGTAGGTGCAGAACAGAAGTGCATGAAGGACGAGTGCGCAAGCAGAAGGTCAAGGCTTCCTGTTCGCCCGTGTTAACATCCGTGTCCTCTGCGCTAGTGGAACGAGGAGTTCCACGATATTTAAATGAGAAAGTGGATGTTTCAGTGATTCTGCTGGGCGCAGTAGCAGCCCGGTATCCCTTCGCTACCTCCAAAATCTTACACCAGCTCAGGAGACGGTGTCAGTGAAAGGTGCCACAAAATATATAATAAAATGGCCACACAAATATCGTTTTTAGGCAAGTGACTAGGTTGCCTGGTGGGAAGCCAGCCCAGGAGCCTAAAATAGTATCTTGCATTGGGCCCCATGATGTCTACACTCGGCTCCAGCCCCCTCTCCCAGGAGTCCAAGTGTGCTACCAGAATTTTGGGAGACTCCTGGACATTCCGGGACATTTGGCAGCTATGAAGTTACTGATGATAAAAGGAGATCAGATTCTCTAAAATGATTCATCAGATTACACTGTATCAAGGGGAAAATAGACCATTTATATAGAACTCCACCAGCATCTAGGCTTTATTAGTAATCTATATAGTGTAAGCTTGCGGGCAGAGCTCTCTAATCTACCCAGTCTGCCTGTTCCCACCCAGTCTTGTTATAATGATTGATAAAATTGTAAAGCGCTACGTAATCTGCTGGCGCTATATAAAACCTGTTACTAAATAAATAAATAAAATAACAGCTTTGGCAGAAGATTCATTATTGCTGTGTAAGGCCAACACAGTAGATGATTGCTCCCGTTTGTGCCTATTAATGAGAGGGTTCTCAATCCCACAGATAATATTCCTTTGAAGATTTTGAAGATAGTAAAGTTACTCCTGGGCAAAACCATATTGATTTCAGGGGGAGTCATATTTCATCTCTTGCAAATAGTATTAGAGTTGAGAGGTGATTCACGTATTCACGTATTTGTCACGTAAATACTTACGTGTGGGCGTGCCAATTTTACGTGACTCAACAATACGTTTGATTTACGTGAAGTAGGTGGAGGTTTGTATGTAAAGTGTACAGTATGGGCGTGTTAAGCGGCGTACGTTCACCTGGTCTATACGTCCGTTAGCGGACGTACGCTGTTACATGAAAAAAAGTTAAGGTAGGGTTTGGGAAGCGGAACTCGGTGAAATGCGTACATTCAAGGGGTGTGCCTAGGGGAGTGTATAGAACATATGCATGCGAAAATACGTTACGCGTGGAAACGTATTGCACACGTAGTTCTGGATCTACCCCTCTATCATCAGTGGATCATTTTATTTCTAACTTCATGCAGTATGTGTTTATGAGTATTGTAAATTATGTCAGGATTATTCTTATTTCAAGTTGTATTTTTAATGGTTACTTTTGTTTACAAAGGTTAATGAGAGTAGGAGCTGTTTTTAGAGAAAAAAAGGTACTTTTCCAAAGCTTAATCAGTGAGTTTAGTTAGGCATCTTTAAATCAAAAGCAATTTTAAGCACCTAAACACACGACTGACTCACAACTAATAAAGTCCATGGGCACCTAATTATACGCAGGAAAGACTTACATCCTTACGTGGCCCTCCAGACACACGGAGAGAGGTTAACCACTTTTCTCAGAATTGGTATTGCAGATTTTTCACATGCGTATATTTAGGTAAGTTTGCAATTTTACTCTAAGGGCCTTATTCACTAAACGCGATTTGGCCCAAATCACGTGACTTTGAGCTTCAGAATCGCCAAAGGCGATTCACTAAGCTAAAAATCACGTGATTTTAGTAATTTTTTAATCGCGGGTCCGAAAATCGCGGTCCCGACTTTTTTCTATTACAAACATACAATGGGGTAGATTCACTAAATGCGATTTCACCGAATCACGGTGAAATCGCATTGAAATTAAAAAACATGAATTCGCCTCTATAGAGGGGCGAATTTATGTTTTTTGGGCCGATTGCGACCATTAAAACACATGTCTGTATAACATGTGTTAACATGTGTTTTTTTGTTGAAAAATCCTAAGTTCGGCATGTCTGCAATGTGTAGGCATGCTGTAGTCATTGAATTACAAGGATCAGCAAAGGTGATCCTTGTAATTCTTTGTTTACAGCATGG
>WWET01010853.1:0-10008 GCA_011038615.1 Limnodynastes dumerilii
ACATACAGGGCAGGGATGGACAGCATATAGTAGCAGCAGTCCTTCTCCATGTGATTGTCCTTCTATTGCTAGGAATATGCAGCGGCTTCTATATAAGGTTGGAAGATTTCTTATTAATACATAGCACTTTTAATTACATGGCCAACACACTGAAAACATTACTGGTTTATAGCGTTAGTAATAGTCATTTCTGCTTTGGGGCTCTGTGTTACTGAGATATAATCCCTTCCTGTTCTTTGTAATTAGTGACTGTTATTTGTGCTCTAGGTGACTTACAAACGAGATTTATATGCCGCTGAATCAATTATTAAAGGTAAGTGTTTTTTTAATGACTTAAGTAAATGATGTTAATAATAAAGCGTGTTTCAATTAACTCAAAATTGGCTTGTGCTTTATGCTGAGAAATAGCTAATATAATGTAGGTAAGAGGCTTGTTTCAATCAGCCGGCTGTGTTGCAGAATGAGGATATATGTTTGTTTGCAGAGGTTATTATACACATCTTGGAGGCTAACAAGCATCTGCTGTCTATAAATGTATTTTAGGGGTAATTAATGAATATTCATTGATTTTTGGTGGCGGCAAAAGTAATCGCTTAGGAGAAATTCTAGATGTCTGATTTTGATGCACTTGATCCAGGCGTCCGCACTGGAAGTCATTACATGTCAAATCTGTTGGTGAGACTGGATTTGCTCACGGGAAGTAGTTGCTGTAACTGAGCTTTTGACAGTGATACGATCGGCAGAGTAAAGTTGACTGTTTCCGTTTAGACGGGATTTGAGTTTAATTCAGCACAGAAAGAAGGAAAACATTTGCTACACTGAAAGCGCTATATATAGTATAGAATGCACCATGTATAGAATAGAGAGCGCAGGCAAAATATACAGATCAAACACCCCATAGTGTGGTATGCGGAGGGTAAAAAGTCTGCAAAGCAATGCAATGCTGAGGCCAAAACAAAGAGAGATAGAGAGGGCGGGTAGAGAGAATGGGAGAGATTTGGGGGGAAGAGGCAATGACCGACCAAGGTACCCCCTTAATGTCTAGAATTAAGAAAGAAATGTGTAAGTTATTCAAGGGAGAGAGTAAGGGAGACGGGGGGAGAGAGAGAGAGAGAGAGAGAGGGAGGAGGTGAGAGAGAGAGGGGCAGATCCAGACCTACAGCTGCCGTCGTTTTTACGGATGCGGTATGCGTAAGGACGGGAATTCTCCCGTTCTGCGCATGCGCCGGGCAGATGTTGCCCGGCGTAATGGATTATTCAGGATGGAGGGAGGAATATTAGGAAAGGAGGGCTGGGTTAGGGATTTACGATTTGTTTCCGGGCATAATTAGAGAAAGAGAGAGAGGGCGCATATGTTAAAATATAAAATCTTTACTCAAACTCATACAGAACGGGTGACAGGTGTTTTCGGCAAGGATAAAGCTGAAAGCTTAATTTTGGCTGTATCACTTGTACTTATTTCAACAAGGTAGCTGTTCTGCTTAGGATTAGGTTGTGGGACACAGAGGATTAGAGTTAGGCTCCGGAGAAGGGAGGGTTAGGGTTAGGCTGTGGGATGAGGAGGGTTAGGGTTAGGCTGCAGTACATGGAGGGCTAAGGTTAGGCTGATTAAAGGGGAGGGTGAGGGGGAAGGTTAGGAGAAAATGCTACTTCTTGCCATTGGAGCAATCGCTTGTTGACTTCTCGCGGTGTCTTCTTTGACCATGTAAAAAAGAAATCACTGCATTACTGGAATAAATCAGCATATACCGGAGAATCACACCCGGAGTTAGGGTTAGGAATAGGAGTCCATGACACTCCCCTGGTTCTGACGGATCTTTGCTGACTTCTGCCTCCATAGGGTGACCTTAACTCTCCGTGCGTATGTTGCTAATATACGTGCAGAGTTTCCTAGCCCCGCCCATACTGCCCTATTTACATGCCTCCCCCCGCCCACTTTTCTTAACTTACGGAGTGTTCGCACACGCCCTTTGTCACGGATATCATTAGGCTCCGGGGTGAACTCTGTGTGTAACTTGTTTCCCTGCGTAACAGCTGGATCACGCATGCGCAATTCCCTAAAACACACCAAGATATACGCACACGCCCTGCATATTTTTAGGTATGTTATTAAGTGTGAATCTGGGCCTGAGGAATGTCAGGATTATTATAATGCCAAACAAACATGACGTTGTGTTAACGACATGGGGGTAGATCCAGAACTAAGTTTGCCGTACGTTTATTCGCGGAGCGTATTTACGTGCGCGTAAATTCGTTACACTCCCCTTGGCACACCCCTTGTACGGACGTATTTTGTCAAGATACGCTTTCCAAACCCTACCTTAACTTTTTCCAACGTAACCGCAGTCATACGCACACGTACATATGGGCTGAACGAATTTACGCAGCTAAGCACGCCCATACTGTACACTTTAAATACCACCCCCCGAATTCCCGCAGCTAAGCACGCCCATACTGTACACTTTAAATACAACCCCCCGCCTACTCTACGTATTTCAGACGTATTTTGGACTCACGTAAAATTGGCACGCCCACACGTAAGTATTTACGTGACACATAGGTGAATGGCCCATACGTTCACAATTACGCTACGTTACTGTGCGTATTTTCTATGGTGCGCATGCGCTGTGCGTACAAAACAGCGGTTTTACGCCTCTACCACGCGTAAATTCGCTCCGAGGCTTAGTTCTGGATCAGGTCCATTGAGAGAAAAATGCCTTTCTGTGAACGCTGCCAGCGCGTTCCTCGTCGGAAATCAAATAATCGGAAGGACAAATCATACCCTTGCTTTCGTTCTCTAGTAAGGCCGCTCAATGATTTTTACCCCCTATCTAGACTTCTGAGCCGTCCATATTAAATGAGCACAGTTCTGAAATTGAAATGCAGGGTCCACGCCATGTAAGTCCATGTGTGTGAGAGGAAGGAGTGGCCGGCTCTTGCTTGCCAGAAGGCTGGATACTCTGCGCTTGGAACAGTGGAGTGGAAAATCGTGATCTGTTCCTTAGAGGGGCTGCAACATTGAAAGGGTTTTTCAGCTCCCTGCGAGTTTGTGCTTTTTCGTGTCATCATCCATTATTTTCACACTAACACTATTTACATTGTCCTGTTGTGTTATGAGTTTAGATGTGTATCAGACTAAGTACTACTAGAAATGTCACACATAGAAAGTGACAGCAGAAAAGAGCCACACGGTCCATCCAGTCTGCCCAATTGTTCTGAACCTAGATGCTATTTGACCTGCAATTTAGTTTAAGATGAATGATAGCCTTATATTTATACCAAGCATGTTTACACTGTTCTACTGTGTTACCTCTACCACCTCAGATGGGAGATTATTCCACTTATCTATCACCCTTTCACTGACCTCATTATCCGCATATTTCCTCTGAACATCCCATCCTCCAGTTTATACACATCCTTGTGTTCTATTACACCTCTTCCTTTAAATAATGTCCCCTTCTGTACCCAGTTACACCTCTAAATATATGTAAAAGCTGCTATAATATCCCCCTGGCCATTCTCTGCTCCAAACTCTACATGGTTGCTTCCTCTAGTCTTTATTACTATGTTGTGTGGCACAGGCCATGCACCATTTATGTTACTCTTCTCTGCTCCAAGCTGTACATGTTACTTCCTCTAGTCTGTCTCTGTATGCTGTGTGACACAGGCCATGCACCATATTATTGCCCTTCTCTGCTCAAAGCTATACATGTTACTTCCTCTAGTCTGTCTCTGTATGCTGTGTGACACAGGCCATGCACCATTTTTGTTACTCTTCTCTGCTCCACGCTATACATGTTACTTCCTCTAGTTTGTCTCTGTATATTGTGTGACACAGGCCATGCACCATTTTTGTTGCTTTTATTTGCACAGTCTCTAATGTATTTATGTCTTTCTGGATATATGGCCTCCAGAACTGGACACAGTATTGCAGGTGAGGCCGCACCAATGACCTATAAAGTGACCTCACTACTTCTCTCTTTCTGATACACATTTGAACTCTTCTCTATTACAAGAGCTTAGAGCGTATCCAGTTACCCAGCATTGCTCCGTAAGTAAAAGTCACTATTTTCTCCTCATACCTCTAAAGATATCAAACTTGGATTCCAATTCGCCAACCGACATTTGTCACTTGGATCCCAGAGGAGAGTCCAGGGGTCCTGTGTAATCAGATTCCACCGCTGCTGTCCTAAATCCACAGCTTATATTTAGGAATCACGTTCAGCAGAATTCAGCAGACAATCAGACAATGGGAAACAATGATGTTTTGCTGCACAGATTAATTTGTCCTTTTTGGAGTGAGTGGTCACAAATTATTATCTGCAGAGTTAGAGGCGGCTTTCAGTCCTTCAGACTCTCTGCTAGAGTCCCGACCGATGCTTTAAGTGGACATTTATGATACTACATCAGCTTTTATAGTGTATCGTGCTGTCATTTTTGATCTCTCATTTTTCATGCCCTGATTTCAGTACTTTGCTTCCCCTCAAGACAATTTTTCTTTACCGCCAGCAGCTTTCACCTGTCTAGCTGGTGGATTGTGAACGCATCATCTATAGCAGATCGCCTGTATAAAAATAAATAGATTTTTGTTACGCTGCTTCAGTCTTTTTTTTGTTTAAAGTGAAATACGAACTAATATATGGTAAGAGGGGACAAAGGGCCTGATTCAGACCTACGCTTATGAAACGATCATGTGCGAAGCATATTTATGCCAGCGTGCCTCCGATGCACTCCCCTTGGTTGTACTTAGTTTTGCCTTCTTACACCCAGCAAACCCTAACCTAACTTTTCTGATCGTAACCGCGGGCGTCCGTAAGCTCATTGCGTAGTTACGACACTTAGCACGCCCGCGGTGCTTATTTATGGGTTTCGTATGGCAGACACGCCCCCTCGAGCGTTGTTACGAAGCTGGTACGCTCAAGGCCCATACGCACAGAATTTCGTAGCGTAACATCTGCCCCGAGCATGCGCAGTAAGTACAAATAGCCGTTTTTACGCTTACGACCATCGTAAAAACGCCCTCGAGCGTAGGTCTGGATCAGGGAAGGAACAGGCTGTCTGTGAATGTGATTCTGCTGCACTAAATCAAAGAGACAGACTGAGAGTTATGTAGTGGAAGAAGCAGGGTCTCAGCAGTACAGAGTAGTGATGTGAGGAGGGGAATGGAGGCAGCAGGAAGACACAGACTGAGAGTTATATAGTGGAAGGAGCAGGGTCTCAGCAGTACAGAGAAGTGATGTGAGGGCGGAATGGAGGCAGCAGGAAGACACAGACTGAGAGTTATATAGTGGAAGGAGCAGGGTCCCAGCAGTACAGAGTAGTGATGTGAGGAGAGGAATGGAGGCAGCAGGAAGACACAGACTGAGAGTTATATAGTGGAAGGAGCAGGGTCCCAGCAGTACAGAGTAGTGATGTGAGGAGAGGAATGGAGGCAGCAGGAAGACACAGACTGAGAGTTATATAGTGGAAAGAGCAGGGTCTCAGCAATACAGAGCAGTGATGTGAGGAGAGGAATGGAGGCAGCAGGAAGACACAGACTGAGAGTTATATAGAGGAAGGAGCAGGGTCTCCAGCAGTACAGAGTAGTGATGTGAGGAGAGGAATGGAGGTAGCAGGAGGTGACCGGCGCTAGTGAGAGACTATTACCCAGTGCCTGAAATCACGTTGTCACGATACTTCAGGCACTGGGTAATAGCCTCAGTAGCGCCCGGCACTTCCTGCTAGCAGGAAGTGATTTGTAGCGTTAACAGAGGGATTTTTTTTTTTCTTCTAGCAGCTGCTCAGCGGTCCCTGGATGGCAGGGCATGGTGCCTAATGCCCTGCCATCCATGGGCATGCTGATGCTTGTAGTTCTACAAGCATCAGCATGCCCTGTTGGGGCACAACATAGGGCAGCGTTAAAAATCCGCACCTCTCATAGTTGCGGATTTTTATCGTTAAAAAACCGGCGTATTTTTAACGCAATAAAAGAATTGAATAAGAAAAAAAAATAACGCCGGTAAACTAAAAAAAAAATGCGTTAAAAATACGCCGGCGAAGGATTTTTTAACAATTGAATCGGGCCCTGAGAGTTATATAGTGGAAGGAGCAGGGTCCCAGCAGTACAGAGTATTGATGTGAGGAGGAGAATGGAGACAGCAGGAAGACACAGACAGTTATATACTTAGATATTAAGCGTCCACTTGTCGCCTGCTCACAGTTATTTAGATTTTCAGCGTTTTCCCATTTTGTCTTGGTCTGTAACGTTTCCTTGTCTTGTATGGTTGCATCCTCTGCATGTTGATTACTTGTAGTGTAACCTTGGCCATTGTCACATTCCACAATCCGGATTGTTGTGTCCTTAGGCTGCACTTGTTTTAGACTCTTAGCCTTTTTATTTCTTGTTGCTGTGTTATGTATATTGTGATGATGGAGAGTCTGTCTCTGGACTTGTTGAGCTGTATCTGTTTCTTTTAATGGTTTTTGTCTTTGTTATTTCGTGTTTCTTTGGTGTTTATTGTAGCCTTGAAAAAGGGCTTTATGTCCTTTGATATGTGCTGTTTAGCCTGTATTTCCCATGTCAAGACACAGAATCATCTCCGCTCATTTTTTATCCTTGGGATGCCGCTCCACTATTCCTGTTTATCTTTCTTATTTTTATTTATGCCTTTTTTATTTAGACATCGCACATACCATGCTTGAGAATATATTATGTCAGAAAAGCAAAATCAGCAAATTTTTGTTTTGTTTTAAAACAACAAGAAAATTGATAATAATAATAATAATAGGCAGGTCTGGACTTTTTCCCAACTTTTGTGGTTTTTAATTTGCAGGAGTTTTGAGTATTGCACATTTATGCACAGCTGAGCTCTTCAATCAATTCAATGAATGTACTGAGCCATTTAGAATTAAGGGGTATGACAATTTCTACATCTTTTGACATAGGGTCTGGATTGCATTCTGTTCTTGGAGCTCCAATGTGGATCCAACAGTAGGTTCCTGCTTTATCAAAGCAACTGTGTGAACCATTTGTAGACCACTCCCATCTCTTGGACGATATTCTATCAAATGCTCCTTACCCTAACACTTCCTTTAATGTCTCAGTAGTGAATCCTACTTTAAACACACCCTTCCTGTCATTTTAAATCATAATCCCCTCCCAACGGTGACTGAAACCTTCCTCGCTGACGTAACCTGTAAGAAAAAAGAATCCTCTCAGTGGGTCCTGACTCCTGCATATTATTTTTTGGTGCTCTTAGTGTTTGCATGCTCAGATAGCAGAAGCGAGAGTCTTGATCCAGTTCTTAGTCATTGTACATTATCAGGGTTGCCGACTTTTAAAATCTCTCCTGGAGGAAAGCCATAGATGCATGCAGGGGGCGGGGCTCAATCACACATTTTTAAGCCATGCCCCTTGACTATTATTTACCCACTCTCTAGGTTTAATAGCGGGGCTTGATGATGCAATTTGAAGAGCGCGCAGTCACAGGCGAATTAATTCCAATCACAACTCAAGCAGCGGAGGTTTGCGTTCTGAGGGGCGTGTTGAGGGAGTTGAGGGGTGGATGGACGTCGTCAAGTACAGTAAGGGGCGAGTCCAAAGCAAGTGCCCCCGATCCAGAGCCGATCACAGGGCTGTTTACATCCAAACATTTGCACCAGCCACAGGTCATGTCTAAGTCCAGAGGGTGACCTTCTGCCCCCAATTTCTCACCCTTGTGTTAGCATATGACACTTCGAATGCATTACAGAATATAGGCTCAGAAATCGCTGCCGATGTTCCGGTGTGGCAGCAAAAATAACTATCGTTTTTAATGTTTTTATTGAAAACTTTTAAATATTATTTGATTTTTTTGTGACACTTACATTCCAACAGAGGCGTTCTCAATAATGATAACCTCCATTTTCGGTCCGCATTATACTTTACTATCTTACTCTTGCACAGCGTATTTGGGCTCGTAGCAGCTGCATTGCGCTTAGACGCTATTTGGTTACGCTTTTGGATCGCACGCAGCCCGTCCCACCTTTACAATAGCATGTGCTGCGTTCACTTTTGCGCTCAGATCCATGCGCCAGATCCTAAACTACGTACGCAAGCGATTTTACGCTAGCTGCTGACGTAAATTCGCCCAGTATTTACTGCGCATGCGCGTGGCAGATTTCGCGCCACGTAACTCTGAATGTACGTACCAGCCAGGTATGAACAGCGTAACTACGAACGAAGGGGCATGACATCCATACGTAATTGCACTTCGGAGGCGGGGTGAGGCATTTAAATCGTACAGTATGGCTGTGCTTAGGAAATGACGTATGTGAAGCCTTTACGTACGTCAGTAGTTACACTTTGTGAAGTTAAGGTAGGGTTTGGCAAGCGTAAAATGGCCAAACTTCGTTTGAGCGAGGGGAGTGCATAGAAAATACGCCAGCGTAAATACGCTACACGATGAAACATAACTAGCGTTTAGGTCTGGATCTACCCCCAGATCAGTTCCTCTGAATTTAAAAGCCGTCATAGAGATCAATTCAGCGATCACCTTAAAACTCCATTACAAGGAGGGGGATGGTATAGGAACATGAGAGCGTGAGCTGAGGGTGTTAAGTACTCACAGATCTTAGTTTTTATTTCATTTTATTTATTTTAGTTTCATTTTATGTATTCATTGTTTAATGAGCTAATGAAAATAAACCTTGTGTGAAAATATATATATACAGACTTACGGGAAGGTCATTCCATCCAGGTGCTGCCAATCATATGCACCCTCCTTATTTGATCATTAGGGAGTGTGGCCACCTCTCTGTATAAGCATAACGTTTGGCCAGTTGAGTCTGGAGCGTAGGTGTTTGTGTTACCACCGTGCCAAGGAGAAGAGACATCTGCAAGGAGCTCAGAGAGGAAATTGTTGAAGCCCATCAGACCGGAGAGGATTATGGGGCCTGTTCCACGTAACTCAAACAAAAAGTTTCTCGTTTAAACGTGAATATTATTATTGGCCAATGTAGAGAGCCGTGTAACTAGAGTGAGACCACTTGGACAAGAGCCTTGGGTGACCTTAAGATGGGAAGGGGGACAAGGAGAGGACACCAGCATTACAGTGAAGTCATTAGCACCAGATCCATTAGAGCCTCTATTAGGACATTCGAATAGAACCAAAACTAATCTCCTTCCTGATTAGCGCATTGAGGGTGATGTGAAAATGCTGAAAAGCCACCAAGGAAAGGAGCCAACTGAAAGCAACTGAGAGAACGTTATAAAGGGAGGCGTAGAGGTTAGAGGAAGGAAAAGCTTCTGCCACTGGACATATTAATAGTTATTATTATAACCGAGGTTGGTTGGTTTAAACCAAATGTTAATTCATTGTATTTATCTTTTTAATGTGCCGTGAATTTTCAGCATCTTCAGGTAGAGTAGAAAGATTTTTATCTTCTTTTGGTTTTGTTCACTTGAAGCTTCAGAACATACCGGGAACTAAAATGTGGATACTGATATTTTTGTAATGATTTGGTTTGACTTGTCTAATAAGGTTTAACAAAGATTAACAATCATTTATTATACATACACAGGTAACAGACATTACATTAGTTCATTTAAACAACATAGGGGTAGATCCAGAACTACGTGTGCTGTACGTTTATTCGCGGAGCGTATTTTCATGCACGTAAGTTCGCTACACTCCCCTCGGCACACCCCTTGCACGGACGTATTTTGTCAAGATATGCTTCCCAAACCCACCTTAACTTTTTCTCACGTAACCGCGTACGTCCGCTAACGGACGAACAACATAGGATCCAGAACTACGTGTGCTGTACGTTTATTCGCGGAGCGTATTTTCATGCACGTAAGTTCGCTACACTCCCCTCGGCACACCCCTTGCACGGACGTATTTTGTCAAGATACGCTGCCCAAACCCTACCTTACCTTTTTCACACGTAACTGCGTACGTCCGCTAGCGAACGTATAGACTACGTGAACGTACGCAGCTTAGCACGCCCATACTGTACACTTTAAATACCACCCCCCGCCTACTTCAC
>WWET01010855.1:0-13480 GCA_011038615.1 Limnodynastes dumerilii
GGTTATTTAAGATCCTAAGTGTCTGCCGCGCCTACTTTCCCCCGTCATGATGTATTACACCGCCCATTTCTATGCAAAACCCAAGGATCGTAGATATACGCATCTCTTAGGATCGTAGGTGCTTGCGATCTATTCACAGGACCGCTTTTAGTGAACTTAAGATCCTAACTTCAACGTAGACTGCGTAGCACTATTACTACGCATGCGCATTGATGCAAATTTTTTTAGATCGCAAATATACGCACCTAAGTGCCGATAAAATCGTATCTCTGAATCAGGCCCTAAGTTTTTTAAACTGTAATCTAAGTATGTATATGTTATATGGTAAAAAAAAATAATACTCAATTGATAATTTATTTTTTTTATAATTTAACATAACACAATAAAAATAACATAACAAAATATAAAAAAAACCAACGTCAACAATTTATAAATAACACACTAACTATTAAACATATCAAATAATTTTAATAACATTTGGGCAGTTTGCCCTATCTGCACCATCATGTGCAGCAGATTCAGAATCTCCTCATTGAAGAGGTCCATGTTTTGCACATCTGTTGGTTAAAAGAAAAATGACATTTAACATTTCAATTCATAATAAAAAATACAACTTACACTCATGTCAAATATTGCATGCTTTTGAGAATAATTTTTTGTTCATATTTTTTTTTTCGTTGCTTCAACATCCTTTAGTTTATTTATTGACAATGTAAATTACATATACACAAATCTCTTTTTAAACATTTGTAGAGATAGAATTTTGAAAAAATTAAATCATCTACATCTGTTGGTTAAAACAAAAGAACAAGAAAGAAACGAAAATATACAAGTAATCGTACATTGAAATAGTGATACATATTCCTAGTATGTTTGTGATTTTTAATTTACATTACATTTCTAACGATGCTGATGTCACAATATCATTCTTTAAACCTTTTTATAAATTTTAATATTAGGGCAAGTTTGTGGATTATTAAAGATAAACAAAGACGTCATGTCACCATATACATTATACAAAATTAAAGATAAATATATTAAATACATTTAACTTACCAATAACCTCTTCAATGTTGTCTGTCTGCACATGATGGTGCAGCTCCTCAGCCGGTCCCTGGGGGGAAACATCGGGCTCCTCCAGCTCCTCCACTGCCTCATGGCCCTCTCCCTGGGGGGAAAACTCTGCCTCCTCCAACTCCTCTTGTGCCTCGTTGCCCTCTCCCTGGGAATCCTCGGGCTCCTCCTCATGCAACTCCTCCTCCTGGGGGGAAACCTGGGCCTCCTCTTGAGGCTCATCCTCCTCCTCCTCTTCTATTGGCCTCCTGGCTAATCTGTGTCTTTCCCATCCTAATGGATATAAAAATGTAAACAAAAAATTACAAATACCATAAAGACAAATGTTAAAACAAAAATCTTTATAAACAAACATTAAACATAAACCATTTAAATGACTATAGTCAAATTAACAGATGTTGTTTAGTGCTTAAAACATAGTTCCTCTTGCCCTACTAACATGGCTACTCCATTGGGTGTCTCTTGAAATGCCATCAAAGAGCAATACATTTTCTTTAACTAATCTTTCTTACAATATAAATAAACTAATATCAACATATCCATGTCAAACACATAACAATGGCCATATGTAGATCATCAATAATTTAAAAAATTACTATAAAGATCATGCATCTATTAATAAAATTGAAAGATGCAAAAGGTAAGAGTCCTCTAAATATTTAAAATTAATGGAATAACACGTTAAATCAAAATTGCAGCATGCTTTATGCCACAAGACAATAATGACCATTTAATTGTAAGCAGAACAAAATTCTAAGCTTAAGTTAAATTAAGTACTGATTATACTTTTGTGAAAGTAAATACTTACTCTGCGCATGATGCAGGATCTGCATGGGTACCTCCGCCAGAAGATCGGATTGACGCCGCCTCAGATCTGACCACCGGCGCATCAGTTGGTCCACACGCCGGTGGACATGCAGGCGGCGTCTGATCTCCCGCTTAATGCTGATATATGCTGCCCTAACGGCAGCATTACAGCGGGGCTGGCGGAGGTCAAACTGGTCCATGACATGGACCAGAACCCTCAACTCAGCACGGGAAAAGGGTTCCGCACATGCTTCAGCCATTTTAAATTCAAAATTATGAACTCATGCAGCGTTACAGCGTGACGCTGCGTCACACATTCTCACGCAGAATTAGATTTAATGATGCCATTGGCTGTCTCCTTACACGCCCTCAAAGAGCAACAAATCTTTAGCATGATGAAAAGCGAGATAAATGACACACCATAGAAAAACACGCCTATCCGAGGAGTCAAAACAATTAGCCAATCAGACAACAATTTAAGGACGTAAAAACCCATGCAATACCCACGCCCACGTGTGTTAGTACACACTGTGTTCATCATGGGTCCAAAGGGACAGAAAAGGAATCCAAACTTTACATCACAAGAGGTTACATTTTTAGTGACTGAGGTGATGGAACATTTATATACTGAGGGTGGTGAGATCTCTGCTCAGCTGAAAGGAAGTGCCTGGACTGGAATTCATGAGCGTTTTGTCACCTACTCAAGGCAAATCAATCCGAATTGCATGTTGTACTAATAAACTTCTGAAAAAGAGGTATGATTTTTTAGAGTTTATATCATTTATTAATGATAGTTCTTCATTCAATATCATCAGTTATAAAAAACGTTTGGATAGAATAAAAATAGATTTCTTGTTCTATTGTTAAAGTATATTTTATGTCATTTACAGATAGCAGGATTTAAAAAATCAGATTAAAAAAAAAAATGGCAGAGAGACACGCTCACTTCTTGTAAGCAGGAGCTGGACCAATACCTGACACTCTGAATTTCAATGAATTAGAAAACTTGGCCATGCGTGCTGTCAGCACAGCTGAGATAGAGGGTGTCGGTGACCATGACACCATGGACGGTCCACCAGCAAGACTATTGCGTCCAGTGGCAAACACAGAATCTGAAGACAGCAAAGGTAATGTCAAATGTGATATCTGATTATTTGAATAACTTTACCTTAAAATATATCCTGCTTTTCAAGGTTTTACTTTTTATACATGAAATGTTGCATGTCCATAAATGAAACACAATTGAGTATTTGAAATCTACAATGAGAGAAAGAGAGACAGAGTTATATTGATATATCATCATAGTACTAGTTTGTCACAAATGTAACATTTTTAATGTATTACATGGGTCTACATTGTAATGTCATTTCCTTCTATCATAGATATTGCTGAAAGACTGGATGACACACAATCCATACATGATGAAGAAGTTGACCCCACATCACAACCAACCCCACAACCTGCACAACCAATACCACCACCAACAGTTTTGCCATCACCATCACCATCCACCCCGTCACCTCCACAACATGATGATGAAATGTAAATAGAAAGAGTTGCGCTAGAGACATGCGACAAGATATATAGATAAATTAAATATCTTTAATGCACACAAAAAATACATAAAAACATAAAAAATATATATATTGAATAAACCAGCTATTCCAATATTTACAGTGTGTCTTGGGGCCCCAAGACACACTATCACAGTATTAAATTCTCTATATTGTGTTATCAGGCTAAGTGGAACAATGTGCAAATATACAACCAATAGGGGTAAGAATAAAGTAAACCTTCAATAGATCCAATATTTAACTTCTAATGTGCTCCACTTGATGGTTTTATCCCGCACATGCCATACTCAGAACACAAGACATTGAACTTAAAGATCGTAATGTGTAGGTTCAGACTTAATCCTATAAAATTCTTTCTCCTGGATCACAAGACACAAGTGTTGAACTCCAGTAGTTTGTGCACTCAGATGTTATTGCTTGTCTGGGATAAAAGAAATCTCAATTCGTGTGTATACAAATGCAATATGTTGATATTTCAAATGGCACAGTCGGGTATGAACACGGAAATGGGACTCACAGTTGCAGACCAGTCCGATCGAGGTATCAAATGGTGGAAACTATCCCTCTAATCACTCACCACCTCTTAGATCTCTGTTCTGAAGAAACCCAAGCGGGAGAAACGCGTCAAAGTGCTTTTTTATATTTATCCGGCTATCCAATTATCAGGCTTTTTATGATAATAAGAACTTTTTAAATATTGTTCACAACGAAAGCAAACTGGGAGGTAGCTACCTTCGTTGCTCCATTTTTTGCTCTATATCCACCATCCGCCAGGTGAAACCAAGTGGAGGAATCTTCACCGTGAACGGCAGGATAGGCACCAGAACCGGAACTAATTGTGTCAACCACACGTTGCGGCCGGAGGATTTCTACTCCGGACGAACATACGAGCTACAGCCGCGATTCCACCATCTCAGCGGCAACAATCCGACAGAGACCTAAGAGGTGGTGAGTGATTAGAGGGAAAGTTTCCACCATTTGATACCTCGATCGGACTGGTCTGCAACTGTGAGTCCCATTTCCGTGTTCATACCCGACTGTGCCATTTGAAATATCAACATATTGCATCTGAGTATGGCATGTGCGGGATAAAATCATCAAGTGGAGCACATTAGAAGTTAAGAATTGGATCTATTGAAGGTCTACTTTATTCTTACCCCTATTGGTTGTATATTTGCACATTGTTCCACTTAGCCTGATAACACAATATAGAGAATTTAATATTGTGATAGTGTGTCTTGGGGCCCCAAGACACACTGTAAATATTGGAATAGCTGGTTTATTCAATATATATATATTTTATGTTTTTATGTATTTTTTGTGTGCATTAAAGATATTTAATTTATCTATATATCTGGTCGCATGTCTCTAGCGCAACTCTTTCTATTTACATGTTCTTTTTGAAGGAGGTGGTCACTCCATTAGTTGCTGCTGAGACATACCCAGGAATATAATTTAGTTCCCCCATTTGGATACTGTGGATAACCAAGATCTATTCCTGGTGTGGCGCTGATACTTCTGACTCTTTATAGAGTCAGAATTTTTGTTTTATGATGATGAAATACCTGGCCCATCAACATCCTACCATGCAATGCAAAATCAAACAAATCAAATCATCAATAAACTGGACCCCCTACATGAGAAAATGTCCAGAAATAACACGGCACTCGAAGCACTAAATGAAACATTAATCAAAATTAAAGATTTCATTAAAACTTTCATTGATTACACAGTAAAAAAAGAAACAAATCAAACAATACCCGAGGCTATCCCGTCAACATCATCCACGATTAGCACAGATGTTACTCCAGCACCAGTCAGAGCATCAAAAAGATCAGCAGCAATGTCTGGCAACACAGAAATAGGCTGTTCGGCCCCAAAAAACAAGATCTAAAACATCAGCACCAAAACAAACCAAAGGTGGGAAAAAAACTGCAAAAATAAAATAAAAAATAGATTGTTAAACATTCTAGAGTTTAAAAACAAAAAAAATGCAACACACGATCTATTGATTTTCTGTATTTGCATTTAAATAAAAGCATTTATAAAACATAAGGAAAAATTGTAACGAGGAACAGAAAAACCAGCTCACCTACAATTATTTATTAGAGCGCTAAGATCTGGGACCGGTATCTGCCAATACCCAGTCAATAATAGAATAAATTCCCAGAGATAAGAAAAAGGTGATACTATTGTACACTAAAATCTCACATGTCTACAGGATTCTAAATGTGACTATTAGGTCACTTATGTGTATTATTACATAATTTTTACTTGAATACAATAAATACCTATTGAATTTATAAAACATACCTGCAAATTTATTTATTTTTATTTTTTTTTGTAATGTTTTTATTATACATAATATTGAAATTTGAAGCAAGTCTAACATTACAGAGGTGAATGACATAACATACGTTTCATGTATGTTTTTTTTTACTTTTTTTGATAAATTTTATTATAAACATAGTAATACTTACTTAAAAATATGTCTCTATCACACGATTGCCTCCTCTCCCGAAAGTTGCCCCAAGGACCACGACCTGTGGGTAAGCTTGCAGCCCAGACTATCCTCACCTTTAGAAACTCTAGCGAACACCAAGTCTCACTAGACTCCGCACCTGGACCAGCAACTTCCGTCTCAACTCTACGGCCACCCTGGTTCTCGCCACAGGTAAATCCAGTGTGTCGTAACATCTCCAATTCACTGCCACGTCTACCCTGGTTTTCGCCACAGGTAATACCAGTGTGTCATAACACTTGTAAAGAATAGGGCTCAACGAGCCCATGCAAGGGTTAAGTCTCTTGGCCTTTTCAATACGTAGGGGCTGAAAATCTGTTTTTCAATTCCACCCTTCCCAACCTCCCTCATGAAACGTTAACACCGTCCCAACCAGCCTCCCTACACCCAAACACCCACCCTCCAACCATCACACCCCTTTTTCCCAATTTCTCCCTTCTCGCCAACCCTCATAAAACACAAACTCTCACCCAACCCCCCTTTAGCCAAACACCCACCCACCAAGCCTCCCTAACCCAAATACCCACCCTCCAACCCTCCCACTCCATTTTCCCAATTTATTCAACTTTAATTCAACCCTTTCCATCCTTCCTCATGAAACCCACAGTTCCACCCACCCAACCTCCCCATATCCCTAGCAGATCTTCAGACCCCTAGAACCACTTCACAAGTTCTTCACCTTTCCCGTAGGGCTTGATATGCTCACAGGTACTCAGATGCCCCCAGGACTTCACTTGTAGTAGGGGCTGAAAATCTCTCCTCAATTCCTCCCATCCTCATGAAACGTTAACTCCCACCCAACCAGCCCCCCTACAACCAAACATATTAAATCATATTCTAGATGTTAAAATATATTACACACTCACCTTTAGCTTTTGCATGAGATATTGACAATATAAAAATAGCTTCACTTCAGGGTGAAATTAGAAACCTGAAAGCTTTCTGGCGATTAACTGTAGAACATCTTCTGATATTTGCTATATATTTATTGTGTCGGAAATTGGTTTGGCAAGGAAACATTTTTGCTCTCACACATTATTTGTAGGATGTTGTTACATTCCAAACATCCACTGCATGTCGGCTATGATACAAAATCCCTGATACAAAATGATACAAAATTCTGAGTGTGAAAAGGTCAATATTTTAGTATCTTGATTAAATTATTTATCAGTCCACCTCTAAATATAGATACAGGATGTTGCAAGTAGATACAGGGATAATTACTGTTATCTGTATTAATAATATAATAATAATAATAATAATAATAATAATAATAATATAGCACCGCTATAAACTACTAGATTGCATGCAATAATTTTAGTTTTTTAGTTATGATTCAATAAAAATAGTAGCTTTTAAGGGGCTGATAATATCATAAATCAAACTTTATGGTTCATTCAGATTTCCTATCCATGTAATAATTTGTAAAGTAATAAAATGTAATAATTTGTATGGCTCAAAAAAGAAATTATTAAAGACCGTTCACAGAACACCTACTTTTATATACAAAAAACACCTTTGTCACCCTATGCATGCAATGTAACTCTGTCAAACTATCAAAATAGCCAGACGTATTTGAAGTCAATATATGAATATTAAAATACCAATTACTTTTTGACATCTTAACAACCTACACTACTTTGTATAATGAAATCTAAAGCTGGCCATACACTGGGACAATTATCGGTCCCAGCAGGGGTTATCCCAATAAACGGGATGATTTCCCGCTAGGGAAATGTCCCGTTATCGGCACCATACACCTTCTCTGCTGGGACCGATAATCCTAGCAGAAGTGGGGGGGCCAGGGCTTGTACTAAGCTGCTACCATCAAAGCTGTCAGAGCAGCATAGTACATAGATATGCAACAGCGGCTATTGCAGGCAGTAGTACAGACTTCACACAGTGTGGCTTCAGCTGATCCCTGTCTGTACTACTCCCTGCAATAGCCGCTGCTGTATCTCTATGTACTATGCTGTTCTGACAGCTTTAAAGTATACCTTCAAAGCTGTCAGAGCAGTATAGTACATAGATATACAGCAGCTTTGAAGAATAGGGAGCCATTCAGCTTGCTTATTGGCTTCCTTAAAATATCGGGAGCTTCCTTAAATCAAACATGTTCAAAGATCAAATAATTGTACCAGAACTTTTCTGGTGTGTTTATTTGGTGTTTGAAAAAGTGATCCTGGCCATTAACTACAGCGATTATTTGCCAGATCACCTAATAATTGGGTGATTGGGCAGATAATCGCTCTAGTGTATGGCCAGCTTGAGTATACATTCTTGTGCTTTCGAAATAATCAATTTGATCACCTTGGAACTGACTTCCACATAATGCTTGTTTTCCGCCCTCAAGTAGTAGAAATGTGTATTTGCCACACTCACAGAGGTTTTGCAGTCCGCACAGAAGAGGCGAGTGAATTTCCCTGCCATAAAGCAGCCTCTAAGTCCATACGACCGCTGATTTGCTTGTAATCCACTGATACTGTATAATGTAAATGCCGCCCCCCCTGCTCACATTACAGAGTTTAGGCAGGGAGAGGGGATGCCCTGCCCTGTCGGACAGATCTCCAGGCATACAGCTGTTCCGTTCCATATGCCTGCAGATCCGTCATGGAACGTGCATGCATACTGCCATTAAAACAACTGAATTCTGCATCTAGTGTGTGGAATTTGGCTGTTCTGTGTGGGTCTAGATCCAGTCCTAGATGTGTTTCCAACAGAGGTGTGGATCAGGGTGAAGCGTATGCAAGGTGGGAGGGAAAATATATAAAAATTGTACAGTAAGAACGTGTTAAGGCCTTTATGCTCTATGCAGCCTTCTGAGCCATCCTCATTATAAGTGGGGACCGCTTGGAAATTTTAAGGTCCACGAATCGTAACTCTATGCTTGTAAGGGGAGTGACCTACCCTTGCCAGAATGTGAATCTGGGTACAGCAGATATCTGTTATTGGATCTCAGAGCGCAGTGCAGTTAGGTGTCTGGATCCGGTCCCTTGTGAGTATAAAGCTGTAGTCACTTTTCTTGCATGAGAACCTATTGATATTAGCATCAGCACTGAATAAGATGCGATCACATTCAATAAATGCAGCCATAACAGCAATATTTAGCCTATCCTATTCCACATCACAGCATGCTTGCTTGCTCAGTCGGACTGAGTAAAGAGACATCTCTACGTTTTCTTTTTGATCTTATCATTTTTCCTGATTATTCCAAATGCTAAAGTAGTATAAAGGGAGTAACAATAATATAAACAAATCCTCACTCAGTCCCAGGTACTTCTGATCTTCATGGTATGAGTCCAGAAGTTTCCATGTGTGCTCAGTTACGTTCCAATTTTCATTGATGGTAACTGTCAAAGACATTTAAAAGATAACGGACTTTTAGACATTAAGACTTGTTTTATTAGCAACTACATAGGACGTGGTATCCTTATAAAGACGTTTTGGGCCGGATTCACAAACACGAACTTAGTCAAGCCAGTCATGACTATGCCTGTGTTGCGAAACAACCCTGTCAATGGTAAGGGGATTCTGAGATGAACCTGAGTTTCCCATCCAATTAACCTCTATGTACTTTCTGTCCACTGAATATTTTTTTGTATATTTATGTTATCATAGGAAGGATTTTGTACATGGAACTTTGTGCCTAGGACAGTTTCATTTTGTTATATCACTCTACATACAGTGGTCAGAAAACTTAAAATGTTTGTATATTTTCGCATTGGCTATCTTATGCCTTTTTATTATATATTAAATAAAAGTTACATTATATATAACTTTAAATTTTTACATCTTGAAAGCAGTTGTTCTCCGGTTTAAAAATACTTGAGATACCTGGGGCTAGATTTACTAAGGTCGAATTGCTAAAAATCGCCAGAGATGGCAGTAGTTTACCAGCGATTTTAAAATCACTGGATTTACTAAAGCAAAATCTCCACAAACTCGTGAGAGATGAGTGGAGATTTAAATGGCCAGTGTTCAAATCTCTCTGGCGATTTTTAGCATGAGGAGCATACAAATCTCTGGATTTACTAAGGTCGAGATTTAGTAAATCGTCAGAGATTTGCTTCAACTCCCCCGAGTTAAATCGCATGGGGGTGAGTGTCGATTTCATTGAAATTGACACTCACTTAGCTTTTATAAGCCCCCATGTGTTGTAAAAAAAAAAAAAAAATGTGTAAAAAAAAAGGATAGGATAGGATAGGATAGAAGGACGGACATGTGTTTAAAAATTTTCACACCTGAGGGACGGAGGCTTATCTATTTAGAGAGCTAAGTAGGCATGTACTAAAATTAATAGGGACAGAGGGGACATATGTATTTTATTATGTGCATGAGGTGTTTTTTTTTTACAGTGTATCGGACAGAAGATGCTGGCGACAGCATGCCATTAACCCTTGGCATGCTGACGCTTATAGTACAGTAAGCCAATCATGCACTGCATTACATGTGCATGATTTGACTTATAGTACTATAGGCAGCTGCTTGCCAAGGGTGAACGGCTTGCTGCGGCAGCCATTTTTTTTTTCAGGACCAGGAACTCCAGCCATTTAACATAAACTCCTTGGAGTTTAATCGCTACACATCACTGGAGTTTACAAATCGCTACTCTAAATCGCCTGTTAGTAAATTTAGCGATTTGACTGCTCCCTGCTTCCAGGTTTCTCTCTTTAAAGTAATGTCCCGCTTCGATCTTCTCATTGTGACTCTGTTAAGAATTACCCAGTTGGTATAGGGAATATAAACAGCGGTAGTCCAGTTTATGAATCAATGTGTTGTGAGGCTCGGACTCTTTATGCGTGGGTGGCCAGCCCTTGGATAAGGAGGTTTGATGAATGCTGGATTTTCAACTTTGTGGATTTCAAAGTAGGTATTCCCTCTACCAACTGGGTAATTCTTAATGAAGTCACAGTGAGTAGATCTGAGCCAGATATTACTTTAAAGAGAGAGACCTGGAAGCGGGGAGCCGACATCTGTGAATATATCAGCCCACCGTGCGGTAAGCATGGAATCCCAGGCGGACACCAGGTATCTCAAGTATCTTTAACCAAGTCCTGAATTATATGTCTATTGACTTTTTTTTTACCAGTGTGCAATAATGATTGACTTTTCAGCTGTGAATTGATTGCTTCTATAATTAATTTTGGATCCACTTGTAATTATTTTAGTGATTCCATGGTGAATAATAAAAGTTATTAATATGTTTTAGGTTTTGCTGGTACCTTTCTTCATTAACGCTAACACACATTTGTATAAATTCTTAGCGCTGTATCTGTTTTATACAAACACTAATGTAGTCCTTTAAAAGTTTTTACTATTTTTTAATCAAACATTTAAAATATACAGAAATATACCGGAGTGAATGTTGCAATACACATAACATGGAAATCTCCAAAGCTGATATAAAACAACAACAGTTTCAAAATATTTACTATAACTTCTCCCCAATATATACAAAATGATAGCTAAATGTACATTAAAAGCAGATAAAGTGCAGAATTTATATAAACTTACTGATACCTGCAGCATTATTAATGGTCAGAATATTTGTTCAAGTATGTCACTTACCCTTGTATAACACTTAGCGACCTTACGGTCAGCACTTCTCCTGTCAACGGGTGGTATCCTAGCCCTTCCTGAGCTCGACCCAGGTGAATGGAGGCACACTGAGTATTTTTCAAGTCAGATGAACAAACAAAAGGGGTTTGCATCTCCTTTTTCAAAGCTTCAAGCGCTGAAGCTCTGAAAAAATGGATGAAATGGTCTAGAGATGGATGGATGGATGGATGGATAGGTAGATATGACAGATAGATATGAGAGATAGATAGAGAGAGAGAGATATGCAAGAGATAAATAGAGAGATATGAGAGAGAAAGATAGATAGAGAGATATGAGAGAGAAATAGATAGAGAGATATGAGAGAGAAAGTTGGATAGAGAGATATGAGGGAGAGAGAGATAGATAGATAAATAAATAAATAAATAAAAGAGATAGATAGATAGATAGATAGATAGATAGATAGATAGATAGATAGATAGATAGATAGATAGATAGATAGATAGATTTGGTAGTTATGTCCATCAGGACGATACGTACGTGAGTGGTTACACTTTGAAAAGTACATCCTTCTGATGGGAGTGTCAGGGACAGTGCATTCTACTTACGATAGTGTAAATATGCTACGCTAACAAACGTAACAAGAACATAGGTCTGGATCTGGCCCTGTATTCCTGATTTTCAGGATTTTTATTGTTGAAGTAATATGTCACTCACTAGCATAATAATCACATCGGGTCATATTGACCTGAACAGTACATTAGTACTAACTACTCATAACTTGAAAAAAAAATTTAATTAGTATGCTGGGATCGTCATTCTTCAGGTGAGGGGGGGAAGGATATCATGCTGTCTGGCTGTCTTGTATTTTAAGGCATTTCTTTCTCTTCATTTTAAAAAGCTATAACACTAAGTTTAAATGATGTATAAACATACATAAACATACATAAAAATACTTTGCACTTGCGCTAAATTGAGTTTCTGTGACACCGATGGGCAGTAAAGAAATGTTACCACCAACAAAGATACAAAAGTTGGCAGTAGGATATTAAAGGTTGACAACCCCTGATAAAATGCCAGAATGCCCTATCATCCAATGCCAAACACAACATAGTATTGCCCCCCTAGATACATAATAAAATATAGGTCTGCCTTTGGGAAACGTTCTTACACTGGCCAAGGGTATAAATAGGACCCAATGACAGTAGAACTGTCATTAGTGCGGGATGTCCTGCTACTGGTTCTATATTTTATTATGTATCTAGGGGGGGAATTACTATGTTATATTTGGCACAGGATGACAGGGCATGCTGGCGCTTGTGGTTCTCCAAGCACCAGCATGCACGGGCTGGTGCTTGTAGCATTACAGGCATCAGCATGCCCTGTTGCATATAAATTCACAAAAACCCAGGATATTCATGGGTGATGTGAATCTGTCAGACCCAGGAACTTCCCGGGATTTTGGGGATTTATGATGCAGATTTTTTATTTTTGACCCGACATTTCCTCCAGGAAAAACCCGGGTTAAGAACAGTGAATTAGCACTGCCCATGCACACAAATGGAGCAAGTGCATAAATGATGTAGGATGGGGATAATGTAAGTGGAAGGCATGGGTCCCCCTAACAGAAAAAAAACAAAAAAAACCCCAAGACAGAAAAATAACAGTATAAATAAATACATAAAAACAAAGATGAATGTAAAATATATCACCACTACAGAGAATGCATACTACAAGCACGAGCATGACCATGGAATTCAACACATGCTGGCATATGTGCCAGCATGTCCTGCCATCCAGGGCCCACTGTGCCCATGTGTCCCCAAATTTAAATCATACTTACCAATTTGGAAGGCATCTTCTGTCATGGATTCAGTCTGCAAAGCTTTCAATCATGGACATAGACTAGGTATAAAAAAATATTTTGTATAAAATTACATTAGCTTAA